>JAVTVY010042992.1:0-185270 GCA_036873755.1 Hanleya hanleyi | reverse complement strand
TTGAAAACTGTTGACCGCTTCTCTCTTGCAGGGAACAAGCCTATGTTTATGTATACTATGATTGTCTTTTTGAATTAGGTGCTAATACTGTTATATGGATATGGAATAGGTCTTTGGATTATGGACGCGGATATTCTCTAATGGACGACGGCTGGATTATGAATGACGGACTAGACGCTTGTAATGTGATTCGTGGTATTATACTTGCTTGCTCAATTGTTTTACATTGGGTCACCATCGATTGGAGTTCTGCTGAAGCATTCGCTGATCCTGATAGACGCCTATATTAATTGACCGCTCTATACCAGCGCTCTCCAGAGAACCTAACAGGGACTGTACATTTCTTGTAATGTTTTATTGATCTGTGAGTTATACTTAATTAATACAGCTTATTACGTTATTTAGTACTATTCTGTTCTCAGAGTTGCAAAAAAAGATATCCCTATTTGCTGTCATACAAAGGACATACAACAAATATCATTCATTTATAGCCAGGTAAGAGCCTTAGAAATGAAAGATGATTTCGAGAGCCTTCAAATGTACTCTGTTGCCCCTTAGAACCAGAAGCATTTTTGTCGTCTCTAGCTTCGCATACGCTGTATAGTAGCCAAAGTTGAATTTTATTCTGTTAATCTGTGTACCATAATGGTTATATTGCCTCGAATTGAGCGAATGTTGAAACAAATTACAAAGGTATTGACAATACGGAGCAGATGAAGTTGAAAAATCAGAAGAGTCTAGTCCGTCATAGACAATGTTCAGCCGTCGTCCATTCAAAATTTTTCGCGTGACGCACTACCAGTATATCCTTATCGGGCTATAACATTTGCCCGCGGTAACGTGATAATGTACATTTTTTGATATGCTAGCGATGAAATGAACCCGCTACGTGGGCATAAGTTTACGGAGAGATGCATAATCAGGATTAGCGTTGATATTGTTATGTTTTTAGAAATATGCGGTCAGTACGTTTTCCTGTGGAGTCATATGACTTCTTGTCAGTACGACGGCATCGTTTTGCACCACCCTTTTAATGTTACGTTTAATAGCATGTCTACCGATTTGACATCAATATTTTACAGTGCTTATATAACAGGCAACAGTAGAATATAGGCGTTGGGTGTGGAAATACATTCGCAGGTTGCAAGTGGCATTCAGCTTTCTGATAAAACACAAACACACTATCTGTAAATGTAGGACGTCATAGCCCGAAGACGCGCGATAACCTAATAGAATCAGTGAAATGCAGAACAAGATAGGTAGGGGGATACCTTTCCCCTCGTTGTGAATTTTTTTTGCGAGGTGTTCTACCTCCGGCGTTCGGTTCCTTTGTGAAAGCTAAGAATGTCTGCTGGTTACGAGTTTCCGGCTTCTATCTTTCAACCCAGCTAGGAAATTTTTCTCCACATTGGGGATAAGTGTCCGTCCTCACTTGCAATAGAAAAGAATATATAAAAGGGCAATAATCCCCAGGACTCTCTTAACTATCACACCGGTTCACCGGCTGATGTATCCATGCTTACTCTTTGGTATATAATGTACTACGTCTTTTATCTCATATTGAAATAATAAATATGCGCCTTTACCACACATTTGATGTTAGCCTACTCAAACAGCTCGACTGATCTATTTATTGTTTTCATGGTGGCATCAACTCTGTGTTTAAACTCCTAAAAAAGATATATGTTATGCGTAAAACGCATTTAACACTACTCAATAAGCTGAACGCTCGAGAACGTATCTTCGCACCCAGATTGTCTGAACCAACATCTATTGCAGGCTTTCTGACAATAATAATAAACCAAAAGACGTACAATGGAGTAAAATCGGACGATAAGAATTTCAAATCAGTTGTTCTCCCTGATAGGCTAGCAATGCTTCGACACTCTTCCAGTTTATGAAATTATACTACACGGAGTTGTCATTGCACGGATATAGGTCAATTATTTATTCACGTACGTAGAACATCCAGATTATTATTTTTTCTTATTGTTTTTCAACGCGCGCATGTTTGCGTTGGCATTTCGCTTGGATCGGATAAATTCCGGATAATCTTATATTGATATCAGCCCCATTAATGTCCTCATGTATTACTATAGGGTATATATCGATTTAACGAAAGATAGCGGCGAATCCTACGAATGCAGTACTTTTGAGAAGGTAGCACTCTTCAACGAAAATGTAGGTAAAAAACGTAAAATCATCAATATCTCTACAGAGGCGAATACACCAATGGACAAGCAAGAGATGGATCCATCGTTTGATCATACGCATAACGTCATATTGACATCATGTAAAGGATACATAAAAGAACTATAACTTTACACCTCGAAGTTTAGGCATTTTATATAGCGATAGATAGATCACATGCATGCATTCATATATACTCAAGATGATTTCGTAAACAATATCACCAAATTAATGGGATGCCCAGTTGAAATAACCCGACGACAGAGACACAAGAAACATGCAAGGCTATCTGCTGATCAAGGCAATAATATGGAAACGATGCTACCGTGTCCAATACAACCGTTGGTAGCGACTCACAACGATCCCCTGATGATCGAGGTCAAATCGGCACACAAGTGTGACCATTCCCAATGAGTAAGCATTTATACGACTGATGAGAAAACAAAATACAGATGCGTCACCTCGAACGATAGGAAATACCTCTGTGTTCTATATAATACGCGAGTATCAAACGCCCCAATTCATTCAGAGTTGACGCATGCCCTGCGTAATAGGTTTTATACGTATTCGTATGTAAGCAGCATGGATGTGCTCGATTTTCTATGGGCGGCCATTTATGTCAAAATTACCAGCTCGGGTTGTACAGCTTAACTCACGACAGACAACATATCTAACGATATAAAGTGTTGGTTTAAGCGCATATTTAATCTTTTTGCAAACAAGGAACCTAACTCTAAAATCATATGAAAAGTGGAGATACATAAATACAACTCAGAACGAACAGTATATTTCAGCACGAACAACGTATCAGGGAACGAACGACCTCTTTCAGAACATACTTTATAATCGAGGGAGCGCTCGGCAGACGGGAGATCACTCCATTGCTTTTGTCTACTCCTCCCTCACATTTTGACGGGGTGGCTCTCGTTTACATGTGCGGCTCATAATAAGGATTCTCACAAGATGAGAATGACAGATGAGAGTGAACGTTTTTGTCAGATACCTTAGTTCAAAACTTTTGATACACTTTAACCAGGGGCAAAAAAGAACCGCATTCATTTTGATTTCACGACCTAACATAGCGGAACTCAGAATAGCGGCCGCGTTTCACATTATAAAGCTTTCTACCATCCGGAATGACCCGAATATTTCCGGAAACAATTTCAGACGGAACGTTGTTCGTTGTGAAACACCTCGTTCGTTCGGAGTTACACTCTTCGTTTAGAAATAGGTCACTCTGTGTCAGACTGGCTGTTCGTCCAGAATCAGGCTTTTCATTCTGAGGTTGCATTCAAACATCGTGCCGTTTGTTTTCGGGTTGTGTATACGTTCAGAGTTAAGGATTTTTTGCTGTTTGTAGGAATATAAAATGCGTTTAAGACTACAGTGTAAATTGTAAGATATGCTGTCTTTTCTGAGTTTGGCTTTACGTTTAGTAATTGCTAATTTTGACATAAATGGCTTGCCATAATTGTCGCATAAAGAAGTTTTAACGTAAAACCAAAGAAGGTGGAAAGCCTACTTGAGTAGATGTAACGGTCTCTGTATGGTGTCTGACTTGTTGTTGTTGTTGGCTGATGTGTCCTAAAATTATCGAAATATCTGTTTGAACTAATACTATTTGGAACCGGCTCATTTCTACACTTCCCCGGGTCTAGCTGGGTAAGTTTGTTTGTAGATGACAGGAGTTCAACTCGAACTGTTCATGGAAAAGGGGTTACGCCGCAGTGTTTCCATAATATGTTTCCGAATATCGATCAGACGTGGAAACCTCTTATCTCATTCTGAATAACCTTCATAGTTATTCGATGACCCAGCCTTACTAATACATGAGTTTCACTGGGAGATTTCAGAGGACATCCACATGTTGATGGATCACATGTTGCGACGTTCGTCGATGGCAGTTCTCGAGGGTATATTTTCCAAGGTTACCTAGACTATCCGGAAGCGCTGTACAAGCCGTGACATTGAAAACATTACAATATCACCCAATATGCTATCACCCTATTCGCAAAATGTATTCGATCACATCGGTTCAGACGGTGTAAGCACGGAGAAGCGTGTGCCGAACCTTCAAAGCTTTAATACTTGTTGCATTTTTGCAACTTGAAACAGTATCGCGCTTTGGGTATGATTTATTAGCTTTCGAGCCATCTCCGTGAGTCAAGGCATATGTCGATTTCTACAGAGAAAAGAAATTCTGAATGGAATGAGTTTGATTTTTTTAAACACATGAACAACAGCGTTTTCGAAAAGCCCATGAAAAAGTTAAATAACCAAGTGGACTTGAGCTCCTCAACACCGATAATAATTGTGTGAGAGTTCTTGTTTCTGGAGAGATTGTTGGCGAGTCGTCTAGTGGTGAAGGACAATGCCCGCGGAATTCTAACAAAAGGCTTCTCGAGTTCGAGGTATATTGGAGTGGCTAGTGGTGGTCTTTAATAAGGATTCTACGAATGCGTGAAATTCTCAAGGACTTCGTATGGGTAGTACATTAATAGCTGACCGGCTCGTGCAGTCCTGGTCTTCTCTGCGATGAAGTCGTCATACATTCCCAATATTAACATTTTACGTTCTCCCAGCAGTTCCCATACTTTCGCATACGTGACATGTCTTGAAAGTTAGAAGAGCAAGGTGCCCAAATCCCCGGGTTACACTACTTACAATTGACAATGATAGGATAAGGTATCCGGCTCTACAGACTTATCCCACACTTCAAGAAACTGTATAGTTTGCTGTCAGATATTATTGTCGCACCAAGCTGTAAAATAGTTCTTACAGTGTTTACGATAATTCAATTCTTGGCCAATTAATATATTGATGAATGGATACATGTACACTCGGCAATAATTTGGGCGTTTATGCTATTATAAAGTTCATGATACTCTTAATTATTTTAGCCACATGAATCGATAGTGTGATGTTGTATGGTACTTTTCACTACATCAACGTGATATATGACTGAATTGGAACATGACAATATATTTTTAATTACGTGTTCATCCTAAAATATTGCCTGACACTAGCTGCCACCTCTATGTGATATATATCTATGTGTGATTTTTCTATACCTGATATCAATCTCTCGAAACATCTCGTTAAAGGAATTCATTTAGTTCGAAATGGATCTTTCCCGTCAACTTCGGATGATATGCCATCAATTTGAGTCTTTTGCTGCCGATAAAATGAAAAATATGTTTTGTTTTGCAGTGGAGCTGTGATTCGGGGAGATAGGTGCGAACCTAAGATGCCAAAAGAGGATGACAATGGGACGATATTCCACGTGAACTGGTCCACACAAGGTCTCGATGTCAATAAGAAAGGGAACAGAATAGAAATTCCCATTGTTCTTGAGGTAAGCCCCTATCAAGTTTGTGCTTCTTGTTAAATCCAACCGATAGAAAGTACTAGCTTAAACAATTTCCATTTCTATGAGCTATTATAACAGGAAATCGTTATCCACGACGGCTATATGTCAGCTCCTGATGCATAACTAGTATACAGAATGGTAGCTTTATTCATCTCTGAATGTTTTGTTGGGTTTATCGCTTTTCGCTCTTCCAATTTTCATCAATTCATGTTGCCTTTCTCTGTAAACTTTCATCAGTAAACGTTTGTTCTTCATTTCCATAGGTAAGGCATCATGGTGCGTTTAAAACAACGTTACAGTGTAAACTTTATAAAGAACAAGAAAAAGTCCATGCGAAATGGGGACAAAATCTATCTTCAATTGTGTTTGAATGTAAAATAGCAGATGCTGTGGGGAGTCCCGTGGAGATCGTCAAGGAAAGATACCTCTAGCCAGTGGCGGATGAACAACAGACATTTCTCACGCGTGGACAACATATAATGTGCCTGCAAGTTTTCAATGATACACGATATATCTGGGAGTTGTACTGTGTTCGGCGATGTACCAACGAATTTCAATCGTTGCTGTCAGAAACAAGTGCTATTAGTGCAATCGACAGAACATTCGATATCGACGAGAACAGATCGCAAAGTTGACAATAAGATAAACCCAAAGCTGTTGAATGCGAAGACACAAACGGCAAATAGGAAACGTGGTAGATGTGAGATTTAAAAAATCGAACATTGTACGCCGTACGTTGCAGCCAATATCCGTGTTCATTAGGTTTTGATGTCTTTTGTGAAGGTAACTATTTTACATTACCCTGAATCTGTTTGATGTTTCGTGGTGCTATATCGACTGATGTTAAAGGACCTGTTGTACCCCCAGCTCAATATTCCCCCGTATGATTTGCCTTCAGCCCGGTATATTAGTCCATCCTACAGCTCTTACATTCTACCTTCGCTCGATATGATATAGGAAATCATATGTAGAGATGTAGTTAAGGGCGGGGGACATCTGTTCCCGAGCCAATAATCCCCATCTAACACTAACCATCGTTTTCGCGGACATCTATGTTCCTGTATGGTATCAGTGTTTCAATGCTACTAACGAGAATTTTAAAATATCGATACGGGTGTATTGTTTGTGAGATTATTACCAGCCGGAGAAGTAACCAACAACAAGTGAACCATCAGTCCTGCAATACCACTGTCATTCATCGCTTTTGTTTCGCCGACATTTTCAACGTTGCGTCATATTCTTCTATGAATTTTGATTTCAATTCACCGTTACAGTATATGCGGGGTATGAAATGTGTCAAGGATTTTTATTTTACTTCATCAGTGTGTTTGGTATCTCCGATGATAAAATCCAAAATGGTATGAGAAGTAACATATTATATATAAACATGTCATCACTCTTCTGTGTCGAGTGATATTGTGTCAAAATGTTAAAATCACATAGTCAACTGAGTTACTCTGGTTTAGTTGTACGTTTGTGATATATATTCATATATATATATGTTTGTGCTTCAGAATAATCTGGTCAACGAAATAATACAGTATTGTAATATATCGATTATTAAGTGCTATTTTACCACATGCTCTAACGACAATATACACGCCTGAGACATTTAGTGGTAGCTGAAGTGGCAACAATCATTCTCGTCACACGTTTTAGCGGCAACAGTCATTCTCGTCACGCGTGTTAGAGGCAACAGTCATTCTCGCCACGCATGTTAGTGGCAACACTCATTCTCGCCACACGTGTTAGTGGCAACACTCATTGTCGCCACACGTGTTAGTGGAAACACTCATTCTCGCCACATGTGTTAGTGGCAACACTCCTTCTCGCCACACGTGTTGCTGAAAACAGTTTCGAACCATTGTACATTTACCTTAGCTCCATCCTTGATTCAGGGAGATCAGTGGCATGTTTGCGGTAGCTAAGATTTGCAGATTTCGGAAAATTGATTTCCTGGCAATAGCGATCTACACTAATCTGTCACATCTAAATAACAGTTCCTGTCCAACATGACCAATCAAAATAGGCCTATGTCACTCTCCTGATCAATATCTTTCGAATTATGTATATATTGTATCTCTACATCACGTGGTTTTTGAGTTATAGAACACAGACAGACGGACGGACAGACAGACATTACGGCATTGGTAGTAAAGATTATATTTCACTGGGTTCTATTTGACCGATGTGCTCCTGGTTCTGTGCAGTAAACTGAAGGTTGTAATATCACAATATTATATTTAAAGTTTAGCAATGAGCTATTAGTGAAATTGTTGCCCTATTGCTCCTCCTGTCTTAAAAAAAATTTATGGAACCGTCTACAATTGACTACCAGAGGTCCAGTATTTATTTTCGAAGAACTTTAAAGCAGTTCACCCATGTCGATACATGATGTGTCAGGGCTACTACTGGAGGCTGATTTCATAAGGTTGACACAGAGGAAGCGGCAAAATTATACCGCCAATTATACGTAAAGTGCCAAAACGTATTTGGCTTTTCCGATGCATACAACTCATTTCGTGTTTTGTTTGGTTCTTTTTATTTATCGATTATTATGAAATCCTATGTTTCAATTCATTGTTACAATTGTCAAACAATTGTAATGCGTTGTTCATTGTTGGAATAAAGCAGCTTCTGAATATGAATAAATGGCATAATATTCTATTAGTCGAGTGGGAAAAGAGTCTAAATCGAATCATTCAAACACATCTTTATAGACACGAAAGACCTCTTGGATCAAAACGCCATCTAACCTGGTGATGTGCGGTTGCATTATATCTCCTCTGCTGGAAAATCTTTTTGGTCCAAGGGGTCATTCGTGTCTAAATGTATGTTTGAATAAATCAATTTAGACCCTTTTTCACGAAATAGGACATGATGCGGATTTCAATTTCAGCTAATAACTATAATAATAACGCAATCCAATCTCAGTAAACTCAGATATAATATCACGGAATATATCTGATTTCAACGCTATGTAAATTTCATGCGAATTTCAAACTACATTTGTCAGCCAATCAGGTGGCCGGCTGAGTGAAACAATTTCAAAATCACGCTAAATTTTTTTTACACACGGTAGCACGTGGACCAAAATAGTAAATATTATCGGGAACCGCTATCCAAATATCGCATCAAAGAGATTACTCCCGCCGAAAAGTCTGGCTTTGTTAGGCGGTAAAAAGGTGGAAAATACCAAAAGATCGTGTCGTGTGAAGGTGTAATATCCGGGAAACAAACATAAAAAATTGTCAAAGTGAAAAGGCAGAAATTGTCGTGATTTGCTTATTGTTGGATCAGGTAGAATATCAACGAACATTTCGCACGAATTTTTTCTAGCGTCACGTCTAGATATATCAACATCATATAGGTATTCCAATGGGTACTAATTGCGCACCCCTGTTGACCGACCTGTATCTGTTCTCTTATGAATATGACTATATGCAGGCGCTTTCAAAAACCGATCCATTCAAAGCCCGTTCCTTCTCATACACCAAACGCTATATAGACGATCTTCTCGCTGTGGATAATCGCTATATAAATGAACGCAGGGAAGGATATATATCCACCTTCACTGGATTTGAAGGAAACTACAGATAGCCCTACAGGCACATCATATTTAGATCTATATCTCTACAAAAATGAAGCGTGCATTCTCTCTCGTCGACTTTATGACAAAAGAGATGATTACAATTTCGACATCGTAAACTATCCCTTTCTGGACGGTGATATTCCAGTGGGACCTGCATATGGCGTATACATATCTCGCCTAGTAGCATTTGCTAGATCCTGTGTTAATTGTGGCGATTTCAATCAACGTCACAGAAAATTGTTGCAGAAACTTATAAAACAGGGCTATTCCTCCAAGCGCCTCCACTCAAAGTTTTTCAAATTTGGCGATACATATCGCATGCTGATAGAAAAATACGAGCGTAGCGTGCAAGATCTATGGCGTTACGTTTCGTAACTTGTGTCTAATTCCGCTTAACCCGGGGCTAGGGGCCGTATGAACCCATGTACTTCAAGATCCTCATGTTGCTCATATGAACAGTCACAATCAAAGCGTGACTGAGATACACCATTCTCTAGATAACGACTTTAGAACGATTATTATGGATTAAGAATACTGATCAGATACGGATTTTATATTTTTGGAACATCATGATGTCTTGTCGGCATCATTGAAAACTGTTGACCGCTTCTCTCTTGCAGGAAACTAGCCTATGTTGATGTATACTATGATTGTCTTTTTGAATTTGGTGCTAATACTGTTATATGGATATGGAATAGGTCTTTGGATTATGGACGCGGATATTCTTTAATGGACGACGGCTTGTAATTATCATGTAATGGAAGTTTTGCAATCAGTCGTATGCAGAATCGAGAATATTTGAAAATATTTGAATGTGTATATGCATGTTGACTAGACGATTATTTGCACCTGTGGAACATTTGGGCTGCAAATCGTGTTTCATAGTATCATGTAACAGATTACAAGCGTCAGATCCGTCATTCATAATTCAGCCGTCGTCCATTAGAGAATATCCGCGTCCATAATCCAAAGACCTATTCCATATTCCATATAACAGTATTAGCACCAAATTATAAAAGACAATCATAGTATACATAAACATAGGCTTATTTCCTGCAAGAGAGAAGCGGTCAACAGTTTTCAATGATGCCGGCAAGACATCATGATGTTCCAAAAATATAAAATCCGTATCGCTGATCAGTATTCTCAATCCATAATATTCGTTGCAAAGTCGTCATCCAAAGAATGATGTATCTCAGTCACGCTTTGATTGTGACTGTTTATATGAGTATCACGAGGATCTTGAAGTACATGGGTTCATACAGCCCCTAGCCCCGGGTTAAGCGGAATTAGACACAAGTTACGAAACGTAACGCCATAGATCTTGCACGCTACGCTCGTATTTTGCTATCAGCATGCGATATGTATCGCCAAATTTGAGAAACATTGTTGCGCTTGGTGGTGTAGCCCTGTTTTATAAGTTTCTGCAACAATGTTTTGTGACGTTGATTAAAATCGTCACATTTAACACAGGATCTAGCAAATGCTATTAGGCGTGATATGTATACGACATATGCAGGTCCCACTGGAATATTACTGTCCAGAAAGGCATAGTTTACGATGTCGAAATTGTAATCATCTCTTTTGTCATACAGTCAACGAGAGAGAAGGCCCGCTTCATTTTTATAGAGATATAGGTCTAAATACGATGTGCCTGTAGGGTTATCTGTAGTTTCCTTCAAATCCAGTGAAGGTGGATATATATCCTTCACTGCGTCATTTATATAGCGATTATCCACAGCGAGAAGATCGTCTATATAGCGTTTGGTGAATGAGAGGAACGGGCTTTGAATGGATCGGTTTTTGAAAGCGCCTGCATATAGTCATATTCATAAGAGAACAGATATAGGTCAGCCAATAGGGGTGCACAATTAGTACCGATTGGAATACCTATATGCTGTTGATATATTGTGTTGCCAAATTTCGCATAGATATTTTTAATGAGAGATTCAATGATATCTCTTGTATGTAGTAAAGATAAAGAATGCTTTATGGCTTCCAACATTAATATATCTACGATCAGTTTTCTTGAACACAGATACTATTAATGAACATAGACGGTCAATAAGGTCATGATGAGGGATTGTGGTATAGAGAGTCGAGAAATCCCATGTGGATACATGTCTATACGGTATGTGACCTTTAGCATCAAGTTCTTCCGTAAGACATTTTGAGCTTTTCAATATCCACATACATTCAACGCCAGAGTTTTTAGAAATAGTGGCGCAATACCTTTCCCAAAATGCTTTTACCTCCTGAAGGGCCCTCGTCAGCAGGGTTGAAAGAAGCTTGATGGTGCAGCTTCTAGAACCAGCTATGAATCTAGCTCTGTATGGTGATTTATGCATTTTGGGAGTCCAGTATACTTTTAGTATATCGTTATGTTTGGTTGGAAACTGACGTAATTATAATACAAGTATATCAGATGGTCATCAAAAAGAAGAAGACGCAAAAAGGCATATAGTCAAAACAGTTGCAAGCTAAACTTTTAATAACACGTCTATTCGATAAAATTCTCAATCGGGAAGTTGTTGATGCATTGGGATTAAATTTCGTATCTGACGACTAAGAGACGGTTAACACTATTTGGTGCAATGAACGTTTTTACGCTTGTTTTCGTCGCCAGAGAAGCCACAGCTATGTCTGCCGGGTTGCATTTGTATTTGGTGAGCGATACTCTGAGGTCCGAATCCTCGGACGGACTGTCTGGACGGTATCTTCCAGATATTCTGTCCCAGGATTTGATACTCAAAGTAGGCGGGCGATATATTGAAAAGACTGCTCAATCCACGTACCCTGCAGGAAAGTTAATTTTCTGGCTGGATAGATAACTGGATTAGAGTACATTCACTCGTCTTGTTGGATATAACATTCCCAAACCATACATACCTTTTGTGACCTATACAATCCCTTCGCTGCAATATTGCTATGCAACGTGCTAAAATAATTCTCCAGTTTAATCAATGTCGTGTCACAATGGATCAACATTGAACTATCGTATCAATACTTCAAGGTGGCGGCCGGGTGGCCTGTTCACGTTCTGATAGTTAAATAACGACCAACTCATGCATGGCGTGAACATGAATGGATATGCCGATTGAAGGATGAACATCTTTCGGACTTTGATGACGTTTCTGAACACAATGGCCACATCATAACTTGCCTAATGAAAATGTGGTGGAATTGCATTATTTCACATTTGCGTGTGGTAACAGTGACTTGTCACTGGTATTTGTGTTATATTAACAATTCTTCTATTATTTCGCCTTACAGCGAGTATAACACGTGAAATATGCCATTTGCTATGCTGTATTGTCTGTCCTTCTCAATTAGGCCGAAGACTGTCGGTCGGATGGCGACCACGTTGCCATTCTTCTTAAAATATCAGGAATGCAGATGTTTTCCAATCCATATTATTATTCGTGACTGAATTTTATCAATTGTATTGTTATCTCGTCTGAGAGATCACAACGTGTCGTAGCCACAAGGAAGTAAAGCAATCTTGAGTGGTTAGGCTATAATCCTAGAGAGGAACGTCTAGAATGAAGTCACTTTCATGGACAAAGGCTGATCTGCCCGCAAGCTCAAAATACCGGGGCTAAATAATTTTCATTATAACCACTAGGTCTTTGGAATTACCATTCTTTCGTCCTTGATCGTGATATGCTCCTTGTATACAAGAGCCAGGCCCAACATTTAGTACCCTGTCTTCGTCCAGCAGGAATCTTCGCAAATATAACCGAATTACCCTATTCGTAAATCAATATTATAGTAGGCCGGCCAAAGACACGAAATGTAACTTTTGATGGCATTGTTTGTTACAAATGGGTACCCATGCTAAATTAGTTCTTTGTGTGCTAGGATTCAAGGTGGGAGGGGATACCACCCAGATTTTGGACGTTAAAGGTCATTTCGGGGTCACTTTTGAGGTTAAATATGGTCAAAATTGGTAAAAGTCGTTCCTAAATTAATTTCCATTGTGATGTTTGTTATCAATGGCTATCCACGCTAAATTGGTTTTATGTACTGTATTATTGGAACTGAGGTCATTTTAGGGTCATTTTACGGGTCAGATTAGGTTAAAAATGCTGTTTTTTTCATATATTTTGTGCTGTTTGTTATTTACTTTTGTATGCAGTGTGGTTCAAGGTAGGATAGATACTAAGACAACTTTGACAATTTGAGGTCATTATCAAGTCATTTCGAAGTCAAATAACATCCAAAGATGGCCAAAAGTTGGGCCTTAAAGCAATTTAAAACATTTTTGTGTGAAATTTCTTGTAAAGAAATGGGTATCAAATCTGAAGTAGTTCTACGTGATGTATATATATATATTAGTGTAGGGAAATTCAGCGTTTTTTGTTTGTTAATTTTGGTAACATCCATTTTCTTATAGACTGAACCTTCCCGATCAATATATTTGTTGGTCCGAAGGTTTCTTACTCGAGTCTGAAGTAGTTTGAGTTAACCCTTTCTGGCCTGAGTGATAGAGGGTTCGGAAATTTAGTGCCCCTTTGAACATTCTCGGTATCACCAGAATGATTAACAATCGAGAGCAAAGACTTTCCGTACTTTTGGAATATTATATTTGGCTAATTTTGAGCCTATCTCTGTAATTCTAGTGATTAGCCATCATGCGTTAATCCAAAATGGCGCTCATGTGGGTTCATCCATAAATTGCCCTTTTTCAGGTTATTCATATAATAGTCATTATTCTTAGCCCATTGTGCAAATTAGTTAACACAAAGGAATCTCCCATCAAGCCTAGTATCTTTCGCCTATTTTGAATCTGCTTATTTTTCAACTTAAAATACGATGTTTTAAATCAAACTGGCGGACAGGTGGGGCAATCTGAAAATCACATTTTTCATGTTGCTCGTGTAGTTCAAGGCATTATTAGACATTATTATCTCCCTGCGCAAATTTATCAAAACCGAGGGATCCCTATGCACAGCCTAACAGTTTATTCCCATTTTGCATCTGCTTACATATGCCAAAAATCAAGAATTGATGGTCAAAATCAAAATGGCGGCCATATGAGGTCATCAGAAAATCACACTTTTGGCCGATGCCGTATAGTTCAAGGCATTATTCTTACCTCACTGAGCAAATGTATCAAAACTGAGGGATCTCTATGCATAGCCTAACATCCTTTGTCCATTTGGAATCTATTTACATATGTCTAAGATCAAAATCTGATGGTCAAATTCAAAATAGCTGCCATATGGGGTCATCTGAAAATCACACTCTTTCCTGTTGCTCGTGTAGTTCAAGGCATTATTCTTACCTCACTGAGCAAATGTATCGAAACTGAGGGATCTCTATGCATAGCCTAACATCCTTTGTCCATTTGGAATCTATTTACATATGTCTAAGATCAAAATCTGATGGTCAAATTCAAAATGGTGGCCATATGGGGTCATCTGAAAATCACACTTTTTCCTGTTGCTCGTGTAGTTCAAGGCATTATTCTTAGCCCATTATTCAAATTTAGCAAAACCGAGGGATCTCTAAGCATAGCCCAACAGCCTATTCCCATTTTGAATCTATATACATATCCCACAGATCAAGATTTGATGGTCAAATTCAAACTGGCGTCCATATGGGGTCATCTGAAAATCACACTTTTTCCTGTTGCTCGTGTAGTTCAAGGCATTATTCTTAGCCCATTATTCAAATTTAGCAAAACCGAGGGATCTCTAAGCATAGCCCAAGATTATATGCCTATTTTGAATCTATATACATATCCCACAGATCAAGATTTGATGGTCAAATTCAAAATGGCGTCCATATGGGGTCATCTAAAAAATCACACTTTTTCTTGTTGCTCATTTAGTTCAAGGCATTATTCTTACCTCACTGAGCAAATGTATCAAACCTGAGGGATCTCTATGCATAGCCTAACATCCTTTGTCCATTTGGAATCTATTTACATCTGTCTAAGATCAAGATTTGATGGTCAAATTCAAAATGGTGGCCATATTGGGTCATCTGAAAATCACACTTTTTCCTGTTGCTCGTGTAGTTCAAGGCATTATTCTTAGCCCATTATTCAAATTTAGCAAAACCGAGGGATCGCTAAGCATAGCCCAACATCCTATGCCCATTTTGAATCTATAGACATATCCCACAGATCAAGATTTGATCGTCAAATTCAAAATGGCGTCCATATGGGGTCATCTGAAAATCACACTTTTTCTGTTGCTCATGTAGTTCAAGGCATTATTCTTACTTCACTGAGCAAATGTATCAAAACTGATGGATCGCTATGCATAGCCTAACATCCTTTGTCCATTTGGAATCTATTTACATATGTCTAAGATCAAGATTTGATGGTCAAATTCAAAATGGCGTCCATATGGGGCCATCTGAAAATCACGCTTTTGGCCGTAGCTCGTATAGTTATTATTCTTAACTCATTATGCAAATTCATCAAAGCTGTGAGATCTCCAAGCATAGCCCAACAACCTATTCTCTTTTTGAATCCACTTACGTATCCCTAAGATCAAGATTTGATGATGAAATTCAAAATGGTGACCATATGGGGTCATCTGAAAAGTCATTTTTCATGCTGCTCGTTTACTTAAAGGCACTATTCTTCACTAATTGTGCAAATTTATCAAAACAGAAGGATCTCTTAGCATAGCCTAACAACGTACGCCCATTTTGAATCTATTTGCATATCCCCAAGATCAAAATACGATGTTCAAATTCAATATGGGAACTGTGTGGGGTTATCTGAATCTCCTGTTTTCCATGTTGCTCGTGTATATGAAGGCGTTGGTCTTAGTTGATTGTGCAAATTTATAAAAACCGAAGGGTCCCACATCATAGCTAGATACCTTTTGCCCATTTTGAATATATTTGCTTAATCGTAAGATTAAAATGATAGTTAAATTCAAAATGGCGACCATAAGAAGTCATCCGGAAATTCTTCTTTCTTTAGTTTGCTGTTAGAATAATTTTCTGGGTACAAACTTGTTTAAATTGAACAGAATAACGCCATAACTTATTACATTGTGCCTGTTTTTATTCTGTTGGCATAATCTTCAGCTGAGAATACAATTATTAAATTCAAACCGGTAACCATGTGGGTTCATCTAAGACTCATATTCTCATTTTGATCGTATAATTCAAGGTATTGTGATTACATGGAGCTGAAAGTAGCAATCTCTCAAAGCCAAGACCCTTCACAAAACAGGTCAATCTGACTATTTATGGGCCTAGTTTGGCTCTATTCGTACAATCATCAGCTGGAAAAATAATCATCGACAGACAATATAACGGTTACATAATGGTTATTATGCCTACCGTAAACCCTACACCACATACAACTAATTCCGTCTGTCTACCCATTCGTAACAATTAGTATGTAGATATTAATTTATAACCGATTTGTACTCATTTTTGACCTCATTTACCAAAAATTTACCCTAAAATGATCTTAATTTGAATAATTAACGTGTTATCTATGACTAATTTAAAACTTACACTACATACTACTGATTCAATTTAGATACTCATTCGTAACAATTATAATACTGTGAATATTAATTTATAACCGATTTTCACAAACTTTTGACCTCATTTGACCCAAATATGACCCAAAAATGACCTTAATTCTAATAATTAACGTGTTGTCGATGACATCCAACCCCACAATACAATCAATTGATTCAACTGGAATCCCCAATTGTAACAATTAGTACTGTGCATATAACCGATTTTCACAATTTTTTTACCTTATTTGACCCAAAAGTGACCCTAAAATGACCTTCATTCTTATAATAAGCGTGTTATCTATGACTACCTGACACTCTACACTACTTACAACTAATTCAGCGTGGATACTCATTGGTAGCAACTAATGCGCTGGATGTTAATTTTATAACCAATTTTTACCCATTTTTGACTTTATTTGACCCAAAGAGTGACCCCAAAATGACCTTAATTGACCTTGATCCCTACCACTCAAAGAACTAATTTAGCATGGGTACCCATTTGTAACAAAAAATGCCATCGAAAGTTTTTAAAAGCGTTTTTGAGGTCTTTGGCCGGCCGACTATTAGCAACATCAGGTGTGAAATGAAAAAATATATATGTATAAATTGGAGCGATATGCAAGAGAACAGAGAATATAAAAGACGAGCCTATTAGTTGCAAGATAATCGATTACAATTTTGTCTTCTGTTCATAGTGTGATGTCTCATTCGGACTATCGTCTGCTTTCTTCAAATCCAGTAAAGATATTATCCAAGAAGCTCGACTTCGTAGCGTTTTGTGAATGCAGAAGAACGGATTATGAAATGATTACATATAGAGGTCTACCAAAATGGTGCAAAATTAGCACCCATTGGAATACTTATACGTTGTTGGTATATAGTGTTGTCATATTACAATCAATATTCATACTGAGAAATTCAGGAAACTTTATGAAAATTCCATTAATGATATCCTTTACATGCAGTAGACCTGAAGAAAGCGGCTTCCTGCATAATGAAGTGTAGAGAAATTCTAGGTATATAGGCCTACGTGCCTCTACGGTACGTGTCCTTCCGTATCAATTAAGTCATTCGTAACACATTTTGAGGTTTTCCTTATCCACTTACTTCCTATGTAGTATGCAGGTTTATTGTTTTGGTGGGAAATTTAAGTCGTACGGCGTCGAGCATTACAGATTAATTTTTCTGGGTATTCTTGAATTTACCAGCTTTACCCCATGATGAGGCGTTTAGTCCATCAGACGTCCTCGACGCTCATCCATCAACACCAGATGAGTTATACATTGATACCTGATCTGTCATCACAGCTCCTGAGCTAACGTATCTAATTCCGCTTAAGCCAGTGCTAGTGGTCGTGTGGATGCTTCATAGTCTTCGCATGAACCACTGCAATAGCATCGCGGCTGAGATACCAAGACTACGTCTGACGATCCACTTTATTCTCGGGCCTGATTGTGAAGTGCAGAGGGAAGCTTGACATGGTTGCTTTTTAGTCGCCGGACGTCGTCAAGTTTTCCACCTCTCGCATATCGCTGCAATTTATAAGGTCTTTCGATTATCGACGCAGAGATTCTTTTATGACCGACGGCTGAATATTGAAGGTCTGATCGGGCGCTAGATATTAGATGCAGCACCGTATTTTTTGCAGAAATGATTTTACTCGCCGACCATGGGCTATTGTCAAAGGGGGTAAACCGAAGTTTGGTCGTACAATTTCTACCACTATCTTGACAGCTGTGTTCGAAGGAAGCAACCGATGGGCCAAATGGAACATCACATTTAAATCTGAACCTCCACAAAACTAAAAATGACCCATTCTGAAGCCCCACGAGGTGATCACGTCCAATACATCTTCGCTGACAAGCGTTTTATTGATATCTAATTATTTTTAAGGTAACACGCACTTTCTCAGCAAATCCCAGATGTTAGTGTTGTAAAGCGCCCATCTTAACAACACCAGTACTCTACCACTAGAGATTACGGGCTGGGTGGTAATGATCATTTAAGTAAAACTTGAAGATGAAACATGCATACATATTAGCTCACTGAGTTTACTGATGATAAAATACCATGTACACTGGTTTGAGTGAAACATTACACTACACAACAGGGCACTACACACTATAATTATACTGAAATGATTGATAACAATTGACCAGTGGTATTCGCGAGACGCATGTTTGAATGGCGGGTGTTTTTGAACATTATGTGTGTTTTTCTGATAACGAATTTGAGAGTTACTAACTACCATATCTACTTTTCTCCAAGCCTTGACCAGTACAGGGGATTATCTATCATGAGTTGTCCGTCTTATATTGGTGGGTGTTATAGAGCACTACGGACCGGATTTTATCAGCAGGATTGACGTGGGGTGGGGTGGAGTCGGGTGAGATATCATGCAGCGCAACTTATCACCAACCTTGTACGTACCAGCATTACGCACCTGGGCACTGTCTGGCTATTGAATGTCAGTCATTACCTAAAATATGTATGAGTAACCACTGAACGTGGCTTGAATGTGTGAAATCATAAAAGCTGAAATATTCGTTATCGAAAGAGAATCAATATTTCTGTATGTACGCTATCACGAAGATCAATTCAGCTGTTGAGATTGCAGTCTGTAATCCTTCAGGATTCCGGACAATGGCACGTTGATGATGTCTTCATCATACGGACCATGTGGGAGTACAGCATATGTAAAGACTACATTATTAAATTGCAAACTAAATTCGATAACGATTTACACTTAGTGCTATGCCATATGTAATTCATCGAGATTGATTTTGGGTTCTTCCATCGATCAGTATTTGGTCTGTCATGACACAACCTTAGTATTTTTAGTATCCACATATGGCGGTAGTTACTTCCCTGCTAGATGCTCTTTCTGGAAACAATAGATGTGCGATAGTGTTTATATAATAATCTGTGTGAATCTGAAGACCTAGCTGTCTATGATTAATGCTAAACGTCTATGCCTGTACGTTTAAACAGATATTTATGTTGTAATATGTGTAATATGAGTTGTGTGGTAAATGTTCCATATCGTAAAAGTAGCGTGAACATTTGAAATGTCATAATGCAAACATTATTTCATATGTACAAACAGGATAAAAGACGTGACAAGTTCAAGGTTTAATGTCTATATTTAACACTTGTTGTACATGTTATATTTGTAAGTGATATTCCATCCTACAGTAATCCTTCTATTCGTCTGTACACTAACATGACTGAGCAAAGATATCAATGTAATTAGCCACATCCTGCAATTTGCATTCCTCGGAAAATTTGCAATACACGTACATATTTGTCATACACGTACATATTTGTCATACACGTACATATTTGTCCATTAATTACGAATATTGTACCAATGTTTGGACATGATTCTCTTGGAAATTTTCATCATTGTAATAATTATCTTCTTTTGGTTGAATGAAAGTAAAGGAATATCAGTCTGTAGACCGGATATGAAGGATGTCCATTCGAAGATGATTTACGGTATAACGTGCGAACACGTCTGATAGAGCCGTGGACGTTCCAGGAAATAAAGCTTAAGGTTATCTGAAAGATTTGTGCGGGTCGAGAATACAGTAGCATATTTGACACATTTATTGACTATGCCTGAAGTGATCTAAGTAGGTCCTGTCACATATTTCACTCTGTCACGGTTTTGTGATTTGTGGTTAGTAAATATTAATACGTTATCGCCAGATGGGGCCGTATAAAAAGCGGTCGCAATGCCCGCAGACAAAGTACCATATAAATATCATATAACTTTAACAAACGTAAATATGAATGCCATAAAAAAAATTGAGGAAGACGTGACAAAAGTATAGTCAGTATGGTTGTAAGGTGAAATTTTAATAACGTATGAAGTCGACAAAAAATCAATTGTGTTGGTGCATTAGGATCAAATTATGTATGTGAAGACTTAGAGATAATTATCCTTATTTGATGCAATAAGTTTTTTACGCTTCTCTCGTCGCCATAGCTATGAATCTCGTGTATTACTGAAAGGATTGCCTTATCCACGTGCCTCACAGGAAGGTATTTTTTTGGATGGATAGACCATTTTGATTGAAGTACATTCCCCGCGTCATGTTGGATATTAACATTTCCAATCCATAAAGACCTTCTGTCACCTATACAAGGCTCTGGCGGCAATATTACTATACAACGTGCTAAAATAATCCTCCAGATTAATCAAAGTATTGTCACGATGGATCTTTATGGAACTAAAGCGTCAATGCTTCAAGGTGGTATGCTCTCGGTTCTGATAGTTTAATAACGATCAACTCATGGATGACATGAACATGGATGGATATGTGGATTGAAGGATGAAATTCTTTCCGACTTTGATATTTCTGAACAAAATGGTCTCATCATGTCTATGAAAATCTGGTGGATTTTTTTTTCATTTCCGTGCGGTAACCGTGGATACAGTTAACTTGCCACTGATATTTGTGTAATATTAACACTTCGTGGTTAGATGTAGTCTATAATTACACAAGTCGGACAGCGGGTATGACACATTTAATATGACCTTGTAGTGCTGTATGGTCTGTTCTTCTCAGTTAGGCCGAAGACTGTCGGTGAAAATGCGACAACGTTGTCATTCTTCTTGAAATATCAGGAATGAAGAGGTTTTCCAATCCATATTTTCCTTCGTGACAGAATTCCACCTATTGTATTGTAATCTCGTCTGAGAAATCACAGCTGGTAGCCACAAGGAAATAAAGCAATCTTGAGTGGTATAGACTATAATCCAAGAGAGGAACGTCTAGAATAAATAAAGACCAGTTTCAGCCGAAAATGAAAGGTCAATTTTATCGACAAATGATGATCTGTCCGCAAGCTCAAGATACTGAGATTAAATACTTTTCATTATAACCACTAGGTCTTTGGAATTACCACGCTTTCGTCCTTATATACAAGTGTCAGATCAACCATTCAGTACCAAGTCTTCGTCCATTAGGAATCTTCGCAACTATAACAGATTTACCTGTTCATGAGCCAAGTTTAGCAACATCAGGCGTGAAATAAAAAACGAAGACGAAACAGAAGCCTTTCGCTTACAAGAGAGAAGCGGTTAGCAAGCAAAGTTTTAATCGTTCCCCTTCGTGGTTTGATGTCTCATTCGGACTATCTTCTGTTTTCTTTAGATACAGTGGAGGTATAATCCAAAACAAGATGACGCTCGTCCACGTTTTGTGAATGAGAAAACGGATTATAAAATGATAAGAGATAGAGGTCTACCAAAATGGGTCCACAATTAGCACCCATTGAAATACTTATTCGCTGTTGGTATATGGTGTTGTCATATTTCAATAAATATTCACATTGAGAAATTCAGGCAACTCTGTAAAAATTCTATGAATGATATCCATTACGTGTAATAGAATTGAAGAAAGTGGCTTCGCGAATAATGAGTAAAGGTATATAGGCCTTCGTGTCTCTACGGTATGTGTCATTCCGTATCAAGTTGTAAGTAACATATTTTGAGGTTTTCCGTATCCGCATACTTTCTACACCAGTGTTTAGACTGTTAGTCCCCGAGGCCCGACCTCTGTACATGTCATCCGACAAATATATGTAGGTTTATTGTTTTGGTGGGAAAGTTAAGCCATACGAAGTCGGGGTATTCTTGAATTTACCAGCTTTACCCCATGTTGAGGCGTTTACTCCATCAGACGTCCTCGATGCTCATCCATCAACACCAGACGAGTTATCCATTAAAACTTGATCTGCCATCACAGCTCCCGAGCTAGCGTATCTAATTCCGCTTAAGCCAGTGCTAGGGGACGTGTGGATTCTTCATAGTCACCGCATGAACAGCTACAATAAAATCGCGGATGAGATACCAGGGCTACGTCTGAGAATCCACCTTATTCTCGGTCTGATTGTGAGGTGTCGAGGGAAGCTTTCCTGTAGAGTCATATGGTTGCATTTTCGTCGCCAGACGTGGTCAATTTTTCCAACCTCTTGCATATCGCTTGCAAGGACTTTCGAATATCGACACGGGGATTCTGAGACGGCTGAATATTGAAAGTCTGATCTGGCGCCAGATATTAGATGCAGCACCGTATTTTTTGCAAAAATGAATTAACTCGCCGGCCAAGGGCTATTGTCACAGAGAGTAAAGAGAACTCTGGTCGTACAACTTCTACAACTATCTTGACACCTGTAATCGAAGAAAGCAACCGATAGGCCAAATGGGACATCACGTTTACATCTGAACCTCCACAAAAACTGAAAATGGCTCATTCTGAAGCTCCACGAGGTGATCACGTCCAATACAGCTTCGTTGACAAGCGTTTTATTGATATCTAATTATTTTTAGGGTAACACGCACTTTCTCAGCAAATCCCAAATGTTAGTGTTGTAAAGCATCCACCTTAACAACACCAGTACTCTACTGGGAACGTGATACCCTCAATGACAATAAAAGAGCGTTTGATTTCTGGAATGCTATGAACTTTTTCAATGACATTGTAGAAGCTGGAAAACTGAATTAGAAGAACGTTTGCGATGGAAAACAACTTTTAGAGTCAAAGTCAGACGGCGTTTCCAGGAAGGTCCTATCCGTGTTTTCAAGCAGTAGTGAGTCAAGCAATAGTAAAACATGAAATGGTCAGGAAGAAGATCTATCAAAAAAATGAAATAATATCAGTGTACAATTGGATTCCATCTGCATCACCTGTTTTCATTGAAGAGTGTTCGTGGATTGAAGAATAACCGCGTCAAGTAGGCTTTGACACTGTTTCTCACTAGTGGGCGTATGACAGAACTGCGACCGATGATGACATATTTTCACAATGAAAGGTAAATCTAAATTCTCGCAGAGGAATTACCTGGATCTTTTCGAACGATTTCTCGGGCCGTTGCCTCTTTTATAGAATCTCGTATATTCTTCAACCCCTACGACTAAGAATGAATAACGTGAATATTTCCAAAATTCCCTAATGTAAACCACACAAACATCTGAATCCTAACAGCGGAGGGGTTCTCGGCCCATCGACGTCCGCGATGCTCATCTATTAACATCAGATGAGTTATTTGTTTGAGCTGATCTGTCATCACAGCTCGCAAGCTAGCGTATCTTTCCGCTTAAGCCGGTGCTAATGGCCGTGTGTAGACTTCATAGTATCCACATGAACAGGTGCAATCTGAGGCACTATGTATACGTCCGAGAAGCCGCCGTATTCTCTGGTCTGAATGAGAGGTGCCAAAGGAAGCTTTCCTGCAAAGCCATATGGATGCTTTTACTCGCCAGACGTCGTCAATTCCCCCCACCTCTTGCACATCGCTCCAATTCCTAACAGCAGAGTGGTTCTTGGCCCAATGGGCTTTTCCCTTTCGCCATATAAGCTCATTTCTCGAAATCCTTTCTCCACCTTGCTGATGATTATACCTCGTGCTCTCTTTATTGATGCGACAGAGATTGAGGTCGTCCTTTATCTGCTGGTGAGAGTGAAAGGTGATCCAATGTCCCATAAAGCAGACGGGGGCCTGGCCTAATGACTGTAATGTTGAAGTCGGATCAATATTGCCCTCTTAGAGATGGTGTTCCTCATATAACGTCTCTGTGTGCGGGCGATGTATACTAGGTGGTTAAATAGGATGAGGATAGCGATTGGTTCTAGGAAAAGGACCACAACAACTTCATCGAGTTGAATTTCTGAGAAGGTCGGTTTACTCTAAATGGCAAACCTACGTGACGGAATCATTGTGGTACTGCTGAATAGTTGTAGGGATTGAGGTGATAGGGTAATAGCTTCGTTTTTGGTTCTCATATTCAAGTAGTTCGTGTACACAAAAACTGATTTAGTTCTATCTGTGTCACGTTTGATCGATTATGGCTGGCCTATGTTATTTTATTTGTATGCGGAAGATAAATGTATAACCATTGATTATAGTGGATCACTGGACTGATGCATGTAGACATGACGGTAATGCAACTGTAAATATCCTGATTTTGATTGGTCTTTGTAATAGCCTCATCTGATTGGTCTTGGTAATAACCTGAGCTGATTGGTCTACATACCGTGCTTCAGTCCGTGAGAAGTAATATATTGAGTGTTGCGTGAGACAATCACTCGGCAATGATCCCTCCCCCTACTGATGTGGAGGTTAGATCTTTCAGTGTCAGGATTGACCATGATCCCTAGTCATAGCTCGTCCATCAAATCCGTGCCATGTCGGATTATCTAAAATGCCATAACGAGATTATGAATCGGTTGATCCGAAAACATTCCGATGCGCAGTCGTGACCTCACGACCTCTCTGAATATGCTCATATTTGAGCGGATCAGGCAAGAGGTAATGTATTGTATATCTCACCCCCTTAGCTTGTTTTAAATGGACATGTTTCGTATCAGTCGTTGTTTTGATTTGACAGGCGCCCACATGTGGTTTCCATCGAGGACTTCAAAGATTTTTTCCTTCAGGTTTTCTCCGTATGAACTCGGCCTTCTTTGAAATATATTGAAATCCCAAGGGTGTTGCGCATCGCCCCAAAATGCCGGCCGTTCATTGGCTGTTATTTTAAACTCACAGTTCTAGTAATAACTGTACAGCCCTAATCTACCTGCAGGACCTGGTTCGGAGGGAATGGATTATAAAGACCTGTATTGTGGAGAATGGGATCGATATTCCCAGGTCTTCATTGTTTATGGCCTAAAGCCTGGACGTAGTAACTCATGTAATGCGCCAACTCGGCTTACGTATTGTGCCAACTTAGCTTACGTATTGTGCCAACTCTGCTTACGTAGTGTGCCAACTCAGCTTATGTAGTGTGCCAACTCAGCTTATGTAGTGTGCCAACTCGGCTTATCTAGTGTGCCAACTCAGCATAAGTAAAATCCCCCAAAATAACGAGGATAACGTGACATGCCAGTTTTCTTTAGATTACCATTCGCACTTCATCAGTCAAACGCCAGTAGCCTGTTGAAGCATACTGCCAATATCAGTTTGAAGACAGTCAATAATTATGTTCTTTTATTTGATTATTTCATTCATTCAAAATGACGGGTATAATAATATTTTGACAGCCATATTCGGTTTATCCAGAATTGATGAGACCAATGCTTTCCCCACAGATCGCGTAGGACGAACATGGACATGTTAGTAGTCCGTGGGCTGAGTAGGCCCACCTTGCACCCCCCCCACCACTCTCCGAAACTATGATTTTTTAGTACTTTGGAATGTGCCGAAGAAGAAAATATATGTTAACACGCGAGATATTGGGATGAACTGGCAGATCAGAGAAGTTAAAAATTGCACCTAACGCCTTTATTTTGCGTTTACGGTAAGGGGGTGGGGTTGCTAAAATGTTCCTAACTTTTTTATTTGTTGTCCAATTGATTGAAATGAGGTACCTTTTTGTTCAGCATAAACGGAGGAATCAGTCCAAAACAGCAAACATTCTAATATTTCAACTTTATGACGTCAGTAGGGGGCCATCTCCAAATTTCACGAAAAAAATGTCAAAATTGACTAACTACAAGCAATACTGATAACTAGTCATATTTCTGCAACATTATCTATGTAACCTGGTTTAATATGTTGTTTTCATTTGTATTTTGTGCTTCAATACATTGAAATATTTCCAATGTTGTAAACTAGCACTAACATGGATAAATAACTTAGCACTATGTTACTTATGCAATGAATAGTAGGGGTGAGGTTGCTAAAATGTTCTTAACTTTTTTATTTGTTGTCCAATTGATTGCAATGAGGTATCTTTTATTCAGCATAAACGGAGGAATTAGTCCAAAACAGCAAACGTTCTAATATTTCAATATTATGACGTCAGTAGGGGGCCATCTCCAAATTTCACGATAAAATGTCAAAATTGACTAACTACAAGCAATACTGATAACTAGTCATAATTCTGCAACATTATCTATGTAACCTTTTTTATTTGTTGTCCAATTGATTGAAATGAGGTATCTTTTTATTCAACATGAGCCGGAGAATCAGGCCAATATAGTAAACTTCTAATATTTACTTATTGTGATGTCATTAAGGGGTCATCTACAATTTTCATATGAAATCGTAGTTTTACCAAAATTGTTACCTAAAATGGTTCAAAAGATTCTTTTTTGGTTAGCCGAACACATGCAGGATACAAATATATTTGCTAGTAAGCGCTGAAGTAACATTCAACATAAATATGCAAAGTAGAATATCAAGATTTATTTATTTGAAAGGTTCGTTCGTTTTCTTTATGGGGGTGAAGTTATCTAAATGGTTATAACTTTTTTATTCCTTGTCCAATTGAGTGAAATGAGGTATTATATATGCGACATAAACTGCGATACCGGATATTAACAATGGTGCGCAGGGGTCAAAGGACACTTTCGGTCACGTAGCCGGAACCGGAAGTTGTCGCAAGACAGGTGGCGCCCCTTGTCGAAAGTAGGTCAATAAGAACCAATTTAGCCTGTCAATGTTCAAAAGAGCCAATTTAGTTTGTACATCATGTCAATGGTTAAAGGTCATTTCCGGTCACGTGACAGTAATCATGGAAAACCCGGATGTAAGATGAGGACCCGGATGTAAGTCCACAGTACCCGGATGGAAGACAGAGGAACGACGGGAAAAACCCACTGGGAAACCCGGATGTTGGCAAGGTCCGAGATGTAAAATCCACTGCCCACACATACACACACACACACGCCCGCGCGCGCAATGCGGCTCAGTCGTACACCAGTACATCTCGGTCCTCGACTTGGGGGTAGTTGAACTGAGTGTGCTAAAAATAGATCACCAGCTAGCGTGCTATGAAAGGGAAGCGGCCTGGCCGTTTCATCAGACACTCTGAGACAGCGGGAACTCCCACCCATCGCCTACTCAGCCCACCGACTATAACTGGACTGTGATGCATTATACCATATCTTTGATGTATTATACCTTATCTGTGCTGTATTATAATCGGAGAGGTATCAATGTGTAGCACTCGTGGCTCCGATTGGAGGGGCTGGGTCGTG
Source organism: Hanleya hanleyi (assembly GCA_036873755.1). Classification (NCBI taxonomy): domain Eukaryota; kingdom Metazoa; phylum Mollusca; class Polyplacophora; order Lepidopleurida; family Hanleyidae; genus Hanleya; species Hanleya hanleyi. The sequence goes on along the minus strand of JAVTVY010042992.1, from coordinate 157,625 downwards.
GAAATGACGTCATTCTGCACATGTGCAGTTATGGAGTAGCAGTAAAAGGGAAGTTGCGGAAATGTGCAAGAGCACTATATCACATCGGGGTATACAGGGTGTATCAAAAAAAACGGAGTCCTAGTACGATGACATATTTTTCATTGAGCAAAGGAGAAATCTATTTTTTTTGTTGATTTGTCATCAAGACCGACCCTTTGGGACTGACCAGCTGAACAATTCAATGATCTGTGATCAAGCATGTTAGAACAATAGCTATTCTTCAATTATGAGTGAAATGTGACTTGCGCCAGATTTGATTTACATCATTCGTCTGCCCTTGAAAGAAAAGAAATACGGTGTACAAATGAAATGTCTTTTATCCACTCTGAATTCATTGACATTTTGAAAACAAAACGGTGTACAATTAAAATGTCTTTTAACTGTTACCTAAAGTCCAGGATGTACATCACGCCTCCAGCAGATCTCAATGACCTGGAACAGCGCATCATAACAGAAGTTGACAACCTGAGATGGGCCGTGGCGGCAATGAATGAACGTGCGCATACCTGCATCCAGAGAAATGGAGGACACGTTGAAGATTGAGATTCAATTGTCTGTTAAAAAGACATTTGAATTGTACACCTTTTTGTTAAATTCAGAGTTAAAAGACATTTTAATTGTACACCGTTTTGTTTTCAAAATGTCAATGAATTCAGAGTGGATAAAAGACATTTCATTTGTACACCGTATTTCTTTTCTTTCAAGGGCAGACCAATGATGTAAACCAAATCTGGCGCAAGTCACATTTCACTCATAATTGAAGAATAGCTATTGTTCTAACATGCTTGATCACAGATCATTGAATTGTTCAGCTGGTCAGTCCCAAAGGGTCGGTCTTGATGACAAATCAACAAAAAAATAGATTTCTCCTTTGCTCAATGAAAAATATGTCATCGTACTAGGACTCCGGTTTTTTTGATACACCCTGTATATTTCATCCAAGTATAGCGGATAGCGGTTGTCCTGAATAACAACAAGTTCAGCAATGTTTATACAGTTTATTACCCCCAATGTTACATCATACCCAGGCTGGGGGAGCCGCCCTGGGAATGTTTAGTATGTTCACAACAAAACAAATTGAAATATCAAACAACATGTTTTATTATTTAACGCACCATCACATTAGGTACAAGTGTTTACTGAGCTCAAGTCAATGATAAGCATGTAGACGTAGAGAGTATATACGGCATGTTAGGCTATTCATCAGTGCACGGGTGACGCATTCAGCCGAGAGAGTTGACCAGTTTAGCCACGAAGACCGTAACATTGGTGACCCTCTCCACTGTCCTCTTGGTGTTGAGGCGTTGGCGTTGTGCCCATTCCAGGGGATCCACGGTGTCCAGTTTCTCCAGCATCGTCTCTAGCGACGCTCGGCAAATGATGGTGAAAGGATGGTCGTACATTTGGTTGTTGGCACTGGAATAGAAATAGCGCAGTTGATCCGTCATCTTATGACGTATAAGATTTACCCGAAAGCGACATTTATTTTGAAGGCCGTACGTTGGTCATTGAAGACGGCTTCCTGCGTAGACGGGCGAGGTCGGTCAGTCGGAAATTGTAGATATCTTGAATTGGGCGATGACGGTGGAAACAGTGCCGTGTCATGGGCCAATGGCGCTGATAGATGTCACTCACTGGATGGGTGTCCTATAAGAGATCGCTAGGAACATTTATGGGCTCGTCCGCGAAGTGTACTTTGCTCTCCACGTCATACAAAATCTGGCCCACGGTCTTGTCATCGGAATTTGCCTATTGAATTAGGGCGACATCATCATCATTATGGGCCCTCGTGAGATGGGTGGGAGTTCCCGCTCTCTCAGAGTGTCTGATGAAACGGCCAGGCCGTTTCCCTTCTATATCACGCTAGCTGGTGATCTATTTTTAGCACACTCAGTTCACCTACCCCCAAGTCGAGGACCGAGATGTACTGGTGTACGACTGAGCCGCATTGCTTGTGTGTGTGTGTGTGTGTGTGCAGTGGATTTTACACTCCGGACCTTGTCAACATCCGGGTTTCCCAGTGGTTTTTTCCCGTCGTTCCTCCGTCTTCCATCCGGGTACTGTGGTTTTACATCCGAGTCCTCATCTTACATCCGGGTTTTTCCATGTTTACTGTCACGTGACTGGAAATGACCTTTAACCATTGACATGATGTAAAGGCTAAATTGACTCTTTTGACCATTGCCAGGCTAAATTGGTTCATATTGACCTACTTCCGACAAGGGGCGCCACCTGTCTTGTGACAACTTCCGGTTCCGGTCACGTGACCGGAAGTGTCCTTTGACCCCTGCGCACCATTGTTAATATCCGGTATCGCAGTTTATGTTGCATATATAATACATTATTTCAATCAATTGGACAAGGAATAAAAAAGTTATAACCATTTAGGTAACTTCGCCCCATACAGAAAACGAACGAACTTTTGAAATAAAGAAATCTTGATATTCTATTCTATTTATGTTGAATGTTACTTCAGCGCTTACTAGCAAATATATTTGTATCCTGCATGTGTTCGGCTAACCAAAAAAGAATCATTTGAACCATTTTAGGTAACAATTTTGGTAAAAATACGATTTCATATGAAAATTGTAGATGACCCCTTAGTGACGTCACAATAAGTAAATATTAGAAGTTTACTATATTGGCCTGATTCTCCGGCTCATGTTGAATAAAAAGATACCTCATTTCAATCAATTGGACAACAAATAATAAAGGTTACATAGATAATGTTGCAGAAATATGACTAGTTATCAGTATTGCTTGTAGTTAGTCAATTTTGACAGTTTATCGTGAAATTTGGAGATGGCCCCCTACTGACGTCATAATATTGAAATATTAGAACGTTTGCTGTTTTGGACTAATTCCTCCGTTTATGCTGAATAAAAAGATACCTCATTGCAATCAATTGGACAACAAATAAAAAAGTTAGGAACATTTTAGCAACCTCACCCCTACTATTCATTGCATAAGTAACATAGTGCTAAGTTATTTATCCATGTTAGTGCTAGTTTACAACATTGGAAATATTTCAGTGTATTGAAGCACAAAATACAAATGAAAACAACTTATTAAACCAGGTTACATAGATAATGTTGCAGAAATATGACTAGTTATCAGTATTGCTTGTAGTTAGTCAATTTTGACATTTTTTTCGTGAAATTTGGAGATGGCCCCCTACTGACGTCATAAAGTTGAAATATTAGAATGTTTGCTGTTTTGGACTGATTCCTCCGTTTATGCTGAACAAAAAGGTACCTCATTTCAATCAATTGGACAACAAATAAAAAAGTTAGGAACATTTTAGCAACCCGACCCCCTTACCGTAAACGCAAAATAAAGGCGTTAGGTGCAATTTTTAACTTCTCTGATCTGCCAGTTCATCCCAATATCTCGCGTGTTAACATATATTTTCTTCTTCGGCACATTCCAAAGTACTAAAAATCATAGTTTCGGAGAGTGGTGGGGGGGGGGGGGTGCAAGGTGGGCCTACTCAGCCCACGGACTATAGGGGTTTATATCTCTCACAACAGGCTGAATTGGCACACTACATAAGTCTATGAAGCCATACGTCGTCAATTGTCCCCACCTCTTGCATATCGCTCCAATTCTCAACATTTTAGAGGCTCTTGGCCAACTGGGCTTTTCCCTTCAGCCATATAAGCCCATTTCTCGAAACCCTTTCTCCACCTTGCTGATGATTATACCTTGTGCTCATTTGATTGATGGGTGAGAGATTGAGATCGTCCTATATCTGCTGGTGAGAGTGAAAGATAATTAAATGTCCCATAAAGCAGACGGAGGCCTGGCCTAATGGATGTAATGGTAACACGTCGGACCAATACTGTCGTTTCAGAGATGTTGTTCCTCCAGATAACGTCTCTGTGTGCGGGCGATGCATAAGTAGATAGTTGAATACGACGAGGATAGTGACTGATTTCAGGAAAATACAGAAATACTTATCGAGTTGAATTTCTGAGACGATCGGTTTACTCCGGATGGCAAACCGACGTGACGAAATGATTGTAGTACTGGTCAATAGTGGGGATTGAAGCAATGGGGAGAAAAATTCGTCTTTGGTTCTCATATTGAATTATTTCGTGGACGCACAAAAGAAAAATAGTTCTATCAGTTCGACGTGTGATTGATTGTCGGACAAATCCCCTTGTCTGATCTATGTTATGTTATTTGTATGCGGAAGATAAATGTATAACCATTGATTATAGTGTTTTCAGTTTGTTCTCGGATTGAAGATTAACCACGTCAAATAGGCTTTGACTACCGTTTCTCACTCTTATCTCAGTATTAGGCATATGACAGGAACTTATATTTTACGACCGATGATGAAACATCTTGACAATTAAAGGTAAACCTAAATTCTCGCAGAGGAGGATCTTTCTGGTAATTCGATCGAGTTCTCGGGCCGTTGCCTCTTTTATACAATCTCGTATATCTTTCGTCCCCTACGATTGTTTTGAATTAGCATTTGAATATCCAAAGAATCAGTAAAGTTTATATTCCCAAAATTTCCTAACATAAACAACACAGACATATGAATCCTAACAGTGAAAGGCTCTGGGCCCACTGGGCTTTTCCCTTTATTCTTGAAAACTCATTTCCTGAAATCTTTTCTCCACCTTGGTGATGATTATATCTTGTGCTCACTCTATTGACGGGTGAGAGATTGAGATCGTCCTATATCTGCTGGTGAGAGTGAAATGTAATTCAATGTCCCACAAAGCAGACGGAGGCCTGGTCTAATGGCTGCGAGGTTGACACGTCAGATCAATATCGCCGCCATAGAGATGTTGTTCCTCACTGAGAAGATCAGTATACTCGGGATAGCTGCGTTTTTGGTTCTCATATTCAACTATTTTGTGTATTCACAAAACAAATTTAGTTCTGTCGGTGCGACGTGTGATCGATTGGCGGACTAATCCCCTTACCTGACCTATGTTATGTTATTTGTATAACTATTGATTCTAGTGAAGCATTGGACTGATGTATGTGGACACGACGATACTGCAAATGTTAATAACCTGATCTGATTGGTCTTTTAAAAACCCGATCTGACTGGTCTTTTACAAAACATTATCTGATTGGTCTTTTACATAACATTATCGTATTGGTCTTTAAAATAACATGATCTGATTGGTCTTGATGCCATGCTTTCGTTCGTGAGAAGTAATCTATTCAGCGTTACGTGAGACAATCGTTTGACAATGATTCCTCCCTCCTCCCGATGTGAAGATTGTATCTTTCAATATCAGGGTTGATCTGCCCAGATCTTGATTGCATGTGGCATAAACAGGCTGAGAGATCCTGCTCTCTAAAATGGAGGTAAAAAGGTGGTATTTCCTTGATAACTTTTGATTCCTTCTTGCTCCAAATTTCAGGCGCAATAAACTCTATCTATTGTTCCACGTCCTAAAATGAATATGCCATTTAAAGAACCGGTCATTGTTGTTTCAACAGCCTGACAAATATTTGGCCTATTATTATGCAAATTATACAGATGCCAATATTTTTTTACTACCATTTGATGGGGGTGTATATGTCTGTGTGCGTCTCAAGGGGATTTTGCCGAATTCGTTATGTAAACTGCTATGCTATAGTCTGGACGTATTAGCCCATATAGTAAAATGACAATCAATAACCTGAATAACGTGACATGCCAGATTTCTTCAAATTACCATTCGCTCTCAGTCGGTTGAGAATAGCATATATTCATGTAAAAGTCACGAGGCTACCAGGTATGGTTTATCAAAGATTACACGACTACTGACTTGGAAGTTTTGTATTGGTCCGCCCCTGGTCAATGTATTTGAATAGAAAAATATCTTCTAATTTTAAAGCACGTGATTTATCAATTTTAATTATCAAAAGGAAATCTTGGACTTTCAGTGGCCAGTGGAAAAAAGTGGAAGGAAATCGAGCCCTTAACTTGGCTCTGTGACGATTGCCTTTATCTGTATATTGCAGAACATTTCAAGATTCATAGGGATTAAAAGAGCCTATCTTAGGTTGCAGCGGGAATGTACAATAGTATAAATTTTTCAGAATCCCCATGTGTATCGATTCCGCTAATTTGGAGACTCCAATGAGACGAGATTACGAGTACAAGGATCCAAATCCCAGAAGGAAAAGCTTTCGGACATTTCCACAGTTTAGCTGAATAATCTCTTTTTTTAACATTACTGGCAAATCCATTTTATTCGGATAGTTTTTTATTCGCTCATGGGAATTGTCACATGATTAGATGGAATAGAGACATCTTGGAGTTGAGAATAATTAATCCACTTACCTTGGTTTCCAAGCCTTCGACAAAAACTAAAGCCTACGTGCGTTTCAAGAAATCAAACGACCGTAACTTTATTGATATTTTAAACTTTTTACTTTATACTACTATATGGGAAGACGTCCATGTATATTAATGTATCCAGATGTCCCACAGATTAGTTTCATATAAACTAGAATGAAAGTAGCTCCGAAAAGTGAAGTCATTGTGATATTCTATATTTCGGTAAAGGTTATACCATCGTCAGGAATATACAGGTAGCAAGATTACAAGAGTATATATACAGGGTGAATACAGTTAACCGTCCAAGCTGAACATTCTATATACAATGGATCATAGTGAGCAGTTTTTCAAAACAATAAAATGGAACACAATTCTTTACATGGTATCAAGCTATGGTAGAGACTAAGATTCTATAAACAATGACTTGAACTCATTTTAACACAATTAATTCTTTAGATGCTTTCAAACCATGATTGAGGTCAGGATTTTTATCTTTTATGGCAATAGCTTCCTTGAACATCAACTCACTCCAGTGTCTGCATAGTCAATTACTCTAGTGCAGGGTAGTAGCATATGTGCAGTTGGTTTAAATTCCTTGACCGACCTGGTATTACGGTCTGGTAATAACATTAAGTCATAAATGTGCTGGAAAGCATCGCATTTCATAACATGGGAGTGAATTTCACTATTAGGATTAGAGTGTTCATTTAATCTGGTCATCAAACATCTTTCCGTTTGCCCGATATAATTTTTACCACACCCGGGACAGCAAAATTCATATACAATGTAACTTTTCAGAAAGTCTGGAATATAATCTTTGTAGGATACAAATGTAGATAACTTGCGTGTATTATAGATAACAATAAACCTAGCGGCACCATTTAATAGCCGTTTCATTTTCTTGATAGTTCTGTTAACAATTCGTTAATAGACAGGGGTGAACGAATTGTTAACAGACTATCAAGAAAATGAAACGGCTATTAAATGGTGCCGCTAGGTTTATTGTTATCTATAATACACGCAAGTTATCTACATTTGTACCCTACAAAGATTATATTCCAGACTTTCTGAAAAGTTACATTGTATATGAATTTTGCTGTCCCGGGTGTGGTAACAATTATATCGGGCAAACAGAAAGATGTTTAATGACCAGATTAAATGAACACTCCAATCCTAATAGTGAAATTCACTCCCATGTTATGAAATGCGATGCTTTCCAGCACATTTATGACTTAATGTTATTACCAGACCGTAATACCAGGTCGGTCAGGGAATTTAAACCAACTGCATATATGCTACTACCCTGCACTAGAGTAATTGACTATGCCAGACACTGGAGTGAGTTGATGTTCAAGGAAGCTATTGCCATAAAAGATAAAAGTCATGACCTCAATCATGGTTTGAAAGCATCTAAAGAATTAATTGTGTTCAAATGAGTTCAAGTCATTGTTTATAGAATCTTAGTCTCTACCATAGCTTGATACCATGTAAAGAATTGTGTTCCATTTTATTGTTTTGAAAAACTGCTCACTATGATCCATTGTATATAGAATGTTCAGCTTGGACGGTTAACTGTATTCACCCTGTATATATACTCTTGTAATCTTGCTACCTGTATATTCCTGACGATGGTATAACCTTTACCGAAATATAGAATATCACAATGACTTCACTTTTCGGAGTTACTTTCATTCTAGTTTATATTAATGTATATTGTGTACCATTTACACTTACCACGAAATCCAGGCAGACATGAAGTAAAACCTGTCAAAAGAACCCTACAGTTTCTTGCAAAAGGTAAGCTTACAGGATGCCGGACATGTAATCATTGTGGTTTTATTTTCCATTAAAGAAACTTAACGGTGTTTGAGATCCTGACCACATGTGTCGAAATAACCGTGAAACATGGTGACGGTTTATCCTTCTTTGTATTCCACCATGTATTGTGCATTCGTGCCAATCGAACGACACTTCGCACCTATGTAGTCCAAGATGGCGGATTTATACTTCACTTATTCTCACTATGCAACGCAGTGATGTCATAAGGTTAAAGGTCTATAGCTTTCAATGAAACATTTTCGGCCGCACCGAACCTATCAACAGTGAGAGAAACCATCCAACGATCACTTGTGTTCCTTGGGATATCTTTAGGTAAAATGAAATCATATTATCCCAGTATAAATAATACGATTTGGCTTCTACTGCAACCTGACAAATGCGACTGCATCCATCGCCTGGCATTAGTAATTCCTCCGTCGTGTGTCACAAGTAATACATGTATACACTATAGAACCAACCTATACAGTTATAGATGAACTCACTGGAGGACGTTAATCAATCACAGGTTGAAATAAACGCAACTCTGATCTGGAAGAGAGATAGACCGAGAGAATTAGATAAAACGTCGCGTGTGTGATCTGAGTTAAAAAGGGTTTAGATTATCTACCCGTGAGAACACCTTGTCAGACAGATGCTCCCATCACCATCACATGATGTCGCTCACTTAGGATATGATAACTCTTTCATGATTCCCTGATATAGCGGTATTGCATAATTTCTCGGTTCCCGGTAACTTTCATTTCATTCCACGGAATCATTATTACACAGTAAAGGTAGTTCTAATCGCATAGAAAGTTAGGTGATGCGACCGAAATAACATAAGTCTCTGTCTCCGACATTCCGCACCCACCCATAATCGAATGTTCTTTCTTGTGACACCAGTAGCACAATTAAACATAACATTGATGGAAATGAAATTGATGGGTGATGGAAAACGATATCGGAAATGAAATTGATGGGTGATGGAAAACGATATCGGCTTTCACAAGAACCAAAAGCGATCCCTGTGATAATTTGTATCCTAGCCCTGCATTTATTTTAGCTGCTCATGTGGACATCTTGAATGACATGACCATACGGCCCCTAGCCCCGGCTTGGGCGGTATTAGATAAAAATATCTCAGATCCATGAGGTGATAGCCCTATCAAGTCATCTGTTGGAAAATGATGCACTACGTGGCCAGATAGAAAGGACCTCCCCCCCCCAAAAAAACGAGGGAGTATTGATAGTATGTAAGTTCGTATTCGGAACAAGAAAGTGTGAGGCCCGACGCCGACGAAGGGCTTCATTCCCCCACCATGTTTACAAACCACAAAACTACGGAGGGCAAGCCTCGGAAACGAAACGTCCAACAGACGAATCTCACCATATACAGCCATCAATTAAACTCAGCATTAAAATGTGGTGGAAAACGATACCGACAAGAAAAGTACTGGCAAGAAAACATATGACTCCACAGACAAATATACTGGCTTCATAGCAGGTATCAAGCAGGTACTAAATAAAAGTTCAAATGAACTGAACCTAGTTTACAGTATGACAGTTTTGATGATGCGCCTGTTATGCCTCTGGCTAAGTCCATATCAGTGTGAAGACATTTTGCTATCTAGTCAGAAAAAATGTATTTTCAAGGGATACAGTTTAAGAAAGGTAGCCCCTGAGTTTCTGCATGCTATGGTGATATTTTTGCCATCAAACAAGACAGCCTTAAAGAAGAAAAAAACAACCCAAATAATAAAAAATTAGATCCGTTTTAACCGTGGTGGAATTTAATTTTCGTTGTTACAGTTTGAGAGTATTTGAATGAGGTATTCTTTGAAAATTGTGTAGAGAACAACACCCTTCGATAACACAAGATTAAGTTATGGTTTCTGGAAAGGGATTGTCAGACTGAATTGTACCCCAGAACTCATTGCATTTATAGATTAATCAGGTAATGGTCTCTAAAGTTCACCACTATCGATTATATCTGCACCGTTTGTTTGGACTGCAAACCCACCCCGTGATCTATCACCCGCCAATTTCCCTTCATGATGTTGCAAGGCATTCTCGTGGAAAGTTTCAACTGCGTAGATTGTCTTCATCGCCCGGGCTTACTGCCATTTCAGGCAACCATTAAACTTCTTGATTCAACATTTGTGTAATATTAAGGATGTGCCTATCTCCGTGCGGACATCTTTTCAGCTAGACTGAATTACAGAGAAATAATTTCAGTACAGAGTTCTATACCGATCGATTGGACAATTTACCAGGTGGTTAGTTTGCTAAGTCTCGGTATTCGTTCACCCTATTTGGTATCACCAGCACCATTTCTCTCCCGTCGTGACATTTACAGCCTCGCTATTTGCAAAATACATTGAAATTAAAACTATTATAGACGCTTTCGGATAATCTCCATCATACTTCATAGAAAAAATATTGATAACCTGATGACCTGCGAGATGCTTTTGATATGGCATTGACTGGACATGTCAGATACATCTGATGTTCGTGACCGGAAATAGTTTTAATTGTCATTTCACACGTTTAATAGTCCAGCTGATGGAGCTGTTAGACAAACACGCCATCAACTTAATTACCACTCCGTCGAAAAGTATCCCTAGCCTAACGGTCGACCGGGTAAGGTATGAGAAGAGTGATTTTGCTGCGTCCGAATCTACTGGGGCCGTTATACTGATTCAAAGACGTGCACTCTGGAGCTGCATACTTCCAGAGGCAACAATGCGCATGCCCGGACGTTTAAACCGTAAAACAGTTACTTGGAGGAAGAAGTAAAATGAGTGAATTTTGCAATCAGCAAGGGAAATAGTGCTGCTTCATGAAGAGTCTCTTCTGGGATCTATTTTCTCCTGGTTTCATGATACAATTCAATGATTTCAGCGGAAGAGCGAAATCAGTGACTGCACAGGTGACATGCAAATCACTACTGCATTCAACAATGCCACCTTCTCATGAGGGCATTCATAGTTATGCATTCATTGAATGACACAGCCAAAGATCAAAGCAGATGCTTCGAGATTTGTACTTATTTGAGGTACTGCTCGTCAACCAATGATTGAATTCACCGTGTTCTATTATAGATAAAAGCTAAAGTACAACCATCAACATATAAAGACATAATCATTTCCTCGTCTCAAGAGTATACACCTTATAAATGAACAGTCGAATCGCATATTATTAAGGGGGGGGGGATTTGGCTTACTGTCACACTCAAGTTTGTTTCACTCATATGCATATTATTAAGTCTTATATGTACGAAGTAATAGTCGTTTCTAGTGTCTCAAACGAGTGCTTGTAGAAATAGATTGTTCTTCAACCTTATTATACAATCAAGAATAATTTTATATGACTTTTCGATATTCTGAAAAGATGGAGTATCCAAGCATTTGTCTCTGCTTATAGACAGTTTATGGAATGGGGTTTATTGTGACGGAAGTTCCAGGATGAAAGCATATTGCACAAATTATCACCCTGAACCTAGAAATCATTGTTTGGTATTGTAAATAATATACAGGCCCCTAACCCTATCTGGCCTGGGCTTTTTCGGACGTATCCTGGCCTGGAGGGGCTGGGGGGGGGGTTCGAAAGGTCCCCCTAATTATTGTTCGTACCCATTGAGCTAGGGAGCTGAAACTTACCTTACTATACCCCTGGGTCAAGCTCTACCAGAAAATGTGAAAAAATCCAAGATGGTTGACGTAACAGTGGCGTCATTTACAAAAAGAGCATTTTTTGGTCGATTTTTCGGTCGGATTTTTCGAATTTTTTATCTATGCAATTTCTCCGCAAAAGCTGCATGATAAATTAGTAAATATTAATGTGATCTGAAATAAAATAGTTTTTGCCCACTCTTCATTGCGGAAATGCAGAAATTTTGAAGAAATATGACAAAAACATCACTTTTCTGATACCCCACGTGGCCGCCATTTTGAATTTACCCATGATCCTCTGCTCGGGGGGTTATAGGCTCAAAATGACCCCAATATGATAAACTATAAAGTCAAGGAGTTTCAGCTCTCCATTATTTGTCGTTCCGGAGATAGCGCAGACCTATGATTGTTTGATGTAGTCTTGTTCCTGGATTAATCTGAAAACTCGGGAAGTGTGCAACTCTCGCTGACTGATCAAAAATGAGACTTCAAGATGGCGAGGAGATGTCACATGACAAAATCGTTGGCGCGAAAACAAAAATGCCCGGCTTTAATCACCGAGGACGACAGGGTTCCTCCTAGAACCCTCAAAACTCACGAAGAACCCTTTGGTACAAAAGGGTTCTACCTAGAACCCTCAATGTTCGTGAGGAACCCTTGAAGAACCCTTTTTTCTTAGCGTGTAGCTGGTTCAATTGTTTTAAATTGGGTCACCATCGATTGGAGCTCTGTTGAAGCATTCGCTGATCCTGATAGACGCCTATATTAATTAGCCGCTCTATACCAGCGCTCTCCAGAGAACCTAACGTGGACTGTACATTTCTTGTAATATTTTATTGATCTGTGTGTTATACTTAATACATATTAGGTTATTTTGTACTACTCTGTTCTTAGGTTTGCAAAAAAGATATCCCTGTTTGCTGTCATATAAAGGACATATAACAAATAGCATTCACTTATAACCAGGTAAGAGCCTTAGAAATGAAGATAATTTTGAGAGCCGTCAAAATGTACTGTGTTGCACCTTAGAACCAGAAGCAGTGTTGTCGTCTCTAGCTTCGCGTAAGCTGTATAGTAGACAAAGCTGAATTGTATTATGTTAATCTGTGTAGCATAATGGTTACATGGCCTCGAATTGAGCGAATGTTGAAACAAATTACAAAGGTATTGACAACACGGGGCAGGTGAAGATGAACAATCTGAAGACCGAGGATTACTCGACCAATTGGATATGATACATGGATGTTAGGGAACACGTTAAGGTAGATGTGGAGAATAATATTCATGGCATTCTATGCATTTGCGTACAATTCGCCATCCATAAGATAAGTACTTTACCGGATTCTGTTCGGCCGTCATCCGGGGGAGCACCGACTGGAGAAATCTGATAAATTACAGCTTTTCATACCATTTCTTTTAAAAGATATAGGTATGAATAACTTTCGTATCACCCAAGAGGCGTTGTAGATCTGTAATTTTGAACAAGTATGGCAGCACATGACTCAAAAATGGCGAATTACGTTGGGGTTACGTCGGTAAAATTTACCTGATTGGCTGACGAAGTCACTTGGTATTGATTTCAGGAAATTCCCTCTTGCAGTTGCCGAAAGTAGGTTGAGAATGGATACACACGATCCCAGGGCCAGTCTTACCGCGTATAGATGACCCAGGTGGTTACAGGTTGGCATTCTATGCAGACGACCAGTGAACATCGTATGACACGATGGGCTGTGCAAGTAAATCAAATCGAAAACATGTTAGACTACAAGTGCCTAGTCCGTCATAGACAATATTCAGCCGTCGTCCATTAAACATTTTTCACGTGACGCACTACCAGTATATCCTTATCGGGCTATTGCATTTACCCGCTGTTAGAGCTCATTTTGGTAACGTGATAATGTACATTTTTGATATGCTAGCGATGAAATGAACCCGCTACGTGGGCATAAGGTCACGGAGAGATGCATAATCAGGATTAGCGTTGATATTGTTATGTTTTTAGAAATATGCGGTCAGTACGTTTTCCTGTGGAGTCATATGACTTCTTGTCAGTACGACGGCATCGTTTTGCACCACCCTTTTAATGTTGCGTTTAATAGCATGTCTACCGATTTGACATCAATATTTTACAGTGCATATATAACAGGCAGCAGTAGAATATAGGTGTTGCGTGTGGAAATACATTCGCAAATTGCAAGGGGCATTCAGCTTTCTGATAAAGCACAAACACACTATCTCAAAATGTAGGACGTCATAACCCGAGGATGCGCAATAACATAATAAAATCAGCGAAATACAGAACAAGATAGCTAGGGGGATACATTTCCCCTTGTTGCGATTTTTTTGCGAGGTGTTCTACCTCTGGCGTTCGGTTCGCTAGTGGAGGTTAAGAATGTCTGCTGGTTACGAGTTTCCGGTTCCTATCTTTCAACCCAGCTAGGAAATTTTTCTCCACATTGGGGATAAGTGTCCGTCCTCACTTGCAATAGAAAAGGATATATAAAAGGACAATAATCTCAAGGACACTCTTAAGTATCAGATCGGTTCACCGGCGGATGTATCCATTCTTACTCTTTGGTACGTATTTAATCTCATATTGAAATAATAAATATCCGCCTTCACCACACATTTGATGTTAGCCTACTCAAACAGCTCGACTGATCTATTTGTTGTTTTCATGGTGGCATCAACTCTGTGTTCAAACTCTTAAAAAAGATATATGTTATGCGTAAACGCCTTTAACGTCACTCAATAAGCTGAACGCTCGAGAACGTATCTTCGCGTCCAGATTGTCTGAACCAACACCTATTGCAGGCTTTCTGACAATAATAATAATAAAAATGTACAATGGAGTAAAATCGGACGATAAGAGTTTCAAATCAGTTGTTTTCCCTGATGGGCTAGCAATGCATCGACATTCTTTCAACTTATGAAATTATACTATGCGGAGTTGTCATTATATGGATATAGGTCAATTATTTATTCACGTACGTAGCATCTCAAGATTATTATTTTTTCTTATTTAAATAAGATTGTTTTGTTTTTCAACGCGCATGTTTGCGTTGGCATTTCGCTTGGATCGGATGAATTTCGTATAATCTTATATTGATATCAGCGCCATTAATGGCCTCATGTATATTACTATAGCGTATATATCGATTTAACGAAAGATAGCGGCGAATCCTACGAATGCAGCACCTTTGAAAAGGTAGAACTTTTCAACGGAGATGTAGATCAAAAACGTAAAATCATCCATATCTCAAAAACGGGACGGGCTACAGAGGCGAGTACACCGATGGACAAGCAAGAGATAGATCCATCGTTTGATCATACGCATAACGTCATATTGACATCATGTATAGGATAAATAAAATAACTATAATTTCACACCGTGAAGTTTATGGGATTTTATATAGCGATAGATAGATCACATGCATTCATATATACTCAAGATGGGTGGAAGTTGATTTCGTAAACAATATCACCAAATTAATGGGATGCCCAGTTGAAAGAACAGGACCACAGAGACGCAAAGATCGTACAAGACTATCTTCTTGATCAAGGCAATAATATGGAAACGATACTACCATGTCCAATACAACCGTTGAAAGCGAATTACAACGAGCCACTGATGATCGAGGTCAAATCGGCACACATGTGGGACCATTCGCGATGAGTAATTGCCATGTATACGGTTGATGTGAAAACAAAATATAAAGGCATCGCCTTCAACGATAGGAAATACCTGTCATCTATATCGGATTATACGCGAGTATCAAGCGCCTTCATTCAGATTTGACGCATGTCGTGCGTGATAGGTTTTATACGTATTTGTATGTAAGCGGCATCAGCGATCAGCGATACGGATTTGATATTTTGGAACATCATGATGTCTTGCCGGCATCATTGAAAACTGGGGCTAGGGGCCGTATGAGCCCATGTACTTCAAGATCCTCATGGTACTCATATGAACAGTCACAATCAAAGCGTGACTGAGGTACATCATTTTTAGATGACGACTCTATAACGAATATTATGGATTAAGAATACTGATCAGCGATACGGATTTGATATTTGGAACATCATGATGTCTTGCCGGCATCATTGAAAACTGTTGACCGCTTCTCTCTTGCAGGAAACAAGCCTATGTTTATGTATACTTTTGTCTTTTTGAATTTGGTGCTAATACTGTTATATGGAAATGGAATAGGTCTTTGGATTATGGACGCGGATATTCTCTAATGGACGACGGCTGGATTATGAATGACGGACTAGACGCTTGTAATGGATGTGTTCGATTGTCGCGTAAAGAAGTTTTAACGTAAAACCAAAGAAGAATATAAACAAGCGGAAACGTGTCGGAAAGCCTTCGAGATGACGTACTTGGGCTGATATAACGATCTATGTATGGTGTCTGACTTTTTGTTGGTGGCTGCTGCGTTCTACAATTTTCGAAACGGAGAAAAGAAAACCCTGAATGGACGGATTTAGATTTTTTTCTTCAAAAACATGAACAACAGCACTCTCGGGAAAACCATGGAAAATTTAAATAACCACGTGGACGTTAAGCTCCTCAACACCGTTAAAAATTGCGTGGGAGTTCTTGTCTCTGGAGAGATTGTTGGCGAGTCGGCTAGTGGTGTAGTAAAGTGCCCACATCTTCGTTGCACCAAACCAATTTCTACGTTCCCACTTCGAAGTGGGAACGTAGAAATTGGTTTGTTGCAACGAAGATGAGTGCCCGCGGAATGCTCACCAAAGTTTTCTCGGGTTCGAGGTATATTGGTTTGGATAGAGGGATGTCTTTAATAAGGATGCCACGAATGCGTGAAATTCTGTAGGACTTCGTCTGAGTAGTACATGAATAGCTGACCGGCTTGTGCTGTCCTGGTCTGCTCTGCCATGATGTCATTCCCAATGTTAACATTTTACGTTCTCGCAACAGTTAGCACACGTTCGCATACGTGTCATCTCTTCGGTGAAAGTCAGAAGAACAAGGTGCCCTAATCCCCGGTTTACACTACTTACAACTGGCAATGATAGGATAAGGTATCATGGTCTACAGACTTATCTATTGTCGCACCAAGCTGTAAAATAGTTCTTACAGTGTTTACGATAATTCACTCCTTCACCAATTATTATATTGATGAATAGATACATGTACCCCCGACAATAATTTGGGCGTTTATGCTATTATAAAGTTCATGGTACTCTAATTATATTAGTCACATGTATCGATAATGTGATTGTGTATGGTACCTGTCAAATGTGACTTTTCGCTACACGTACGTGATATGTGACTGAATCGGAGCATGACAATATGTTTTTACTTACGCTGCCACCTCTATGTGAGATAAATATATATATTATTTTTTATACTTGATATCAAACTCGCAAATCATCTCGTTAAAGGAATCCATGTAGTTCGAAAGGGATCTTTCCCGACAACTTTGGATAATATGCCATCGATTTGAGTGTTTTGCTGCCGATAAAGTGAAACATATGTTTTGTTTTGCAGTGGAGCTGTAATTCGAGGAGATAGGTGCGAACCTAAGATGGCAAAAGAGGATGACAATGGGACGATATTCCACGTGAACTGGTCCACACAAGGTCTCGATGTCAATAAGAAAGGGAACAGAATAGAAATTCCCATTGTTCTTGAGGTAAGCCCCTATCAAGTTTGTGATTCTTGTTAAATATAACTGATACAAAGAAGTAGCTTAAACAATTTCCATTTCTATGAGCTATTATAACAGGAAATCCTTCTCCATGACGGCTAAATGTCAGCTCCTGGTGCATAACTATTATACAGAATCGTAGCTTTATTCATCTCTGAATGTTTTGTATTGTTTATCGCTTTTCGCTCCTCCAATTTTCATCAATTCATGTGGCCTTTCTCTGTAAACTTTCATCAATAAACGTTTGTTCTTCATTTCCACAGGTAAGGCATCATGG
Source organism: Hanleya hanleyi (assembly GCA_036873755.1). Lineage (NCBI taxonomy): Eukaryota > Metazoa > Mollusca > Polyplacophora > Lepidopleurida > Hanleyidae > Hanleya > Hanleya hanleyi. The sequence continues at coordinate 139,841 of JAVTVY010042992.1, read as the reverse complement.
TGCGTTTAAAACAACGTTACAGTGTAAACTCTATAAAGAACAAGAAAAAGTCCATGCGAAATGGGGACAAAATCTATCTTCAATTGTGTTTGAGTGTAAAATAGCAGATGCTGTGGGAAGTCCCGTGGAGATCGTCAAGGAAAGATACCTCTAGCCAGTGGCGGATGAACAACAAACATTTCTCACGCGTGGACAACATATAATGTGCCTGCAAGTTTTCAATGATACATGATATATCTGAGAGTTGTACTGTGTTCGGCGATGTACCAACGAATTTCAATCGTTGCTGTCAGAAACAAGTGATATTAGTGCGATCGACAGAACATTCGATATCGACGAGAACAGATCGCAAAGTTGACAATAAGATAAACCCAAAGCTGTTGAATGCGAAGACACAAACGGCAAATAAGAAACGTGGTAGATATGAGATTTAAAAAATCGAACATTGTGCGCCGTACGTTGCAGCCAATATCCGTGTTCATTAGGTTTTGATGTCTTTTGTGAAGGTAACTATTTCATATTACCTTGAATCTGTTTGATGTTTCGTGGTGCTATAACAACTGATGTTAAAGGACCTGTTGTACTCCCAGCTCCATATTCCCCTGTATGATTTGCTTTCAGCCTGGTATATTAGTCCATCCTACAGATCTTACATTCTACCTTCGGTCGATATGATCAAGGAAATCATATGTAGTTAAGAGCGGGGGACATCTGTTCCCGAGCCAATAATCCCCATCTAACACTAACCATCGTTTTCGCGGACATCTATGTTCCTGTATGGTATCATTGTTTCAACGCTACTAACGGGAATTTTAAAATATCGATACGGGTGTATTGTATGCGAGATTATTACCAGCCGGAGAAATAACCAACAACAAGTAAACCATCAGTCCTGCAATACCACTGTCATTCATCGCTTTTGTTTCACTGTGATTTTCAACGTTGCGTCATATTCTTCTATGAATTTTGATTTCAATTCACCGTTACAGTATATGCAGGGTATGAAATGTGTCAAGGATTTTTTATTTTGCTTCATCAGTGTGTTTGGTATCTCCGATGATAAAATCCAAAATGGTATGAGAAGTAACATATTATATATAAACATGTCATCACTCTTCTGTGTCGAGTGATATTGTGTCAAAATGTTAAAACCACATAGTCAACTGAGTTACTCTGGTTTAGTTGTACGTTTGTGATATATATTCATATTTATCTGCTTCAGAATAATCTGGTCAACGAAATAATACAGTATTGTAATATATCGATTAATAAGTGCTATTTTACCACATGCTCTAACGACAATATACACGCCTGAGACATTTAGTGGTAGCTGAAGTGGCAACAATCATTCTCGTCACACGTTTCAGTGGCAACAGTCATTCTCGTCACGCGTGTTAGAGGCGACAGTCATTCTCGCCACGCATGTTAGTGGCAACACTCATTTTCGCCACACGTGTTAGTGGAAACATTCATTCTCGCCACACGTGTTAGTGGAAACACTCATTCTCGCCACACGTGTTGCTGGAAAAAGTTTCGAACCATTGTACATTTACCTTCGCTCCATCATTGATTCAGGGAGATCAGTGGCATGTTTGCGGTAGCTAAGATTTGCAGATTTCGGAAAATTGATTTCCTGGCAATAGCGATCTACACTAATCTGTCACATCTAAAGAACAATTTCTGTCCAACATGACCAATCAGAATTACAAACACAGGAAAACACAATATGGGCCATCCCCACCCCTCGAGACCCGGTCCAAAATAGGCCTATGTCACTCACATGATCAATATCTTTCGAATTGTGTATATCTTGTATCTCTACATCACGTGGTGTTTGAGTTATGAAAACAAAGACAGACGGACGGACAGACAGACATTACGGCTTTAGTAGTAAAGATTATACTCCACTGGGTTCTACTTGACCGACGTGTTCCTGGTTCTGTGCAGTAAACTGAAGGTTGTGATATCCATGATGTAGTCACAATATTATATTTAAAGTTTAGCAATAAGCCATTGTGAAATTGTTGCAATTAATTAATATCCTATTGCTGCTCCTGTCTTACAAAAAACATTATGGAACCGTCTACAACTGACTACCAGAGATCCAGTATTTATTTTCGAAGAACTTTAAAGCAGTTCACTCATATCGATACATGATGTGTCAGGGCTACTGGAGGCTGATTTCATAAGGTTGACATAGAGGAAGCGGCAAAATTATACCGCCAATTATACGTAAAGTGCTAAAACGTATTTGGCTTTTCCGATGCATACAACTCATTTCGTGTTTTATTTGGTTCGTTTTATTTACCGATTTTCATGAAATCCTATGTTTCAATCCATTGTTACAATTGTAATGCGTTGTGCATTGTTGGAATAAAGCAGCTTCTGAATATGAATAAATGGCATAATATTCTATTAGTCGAGTGAAAAAAGAGTCTAAATCGAATCATTCAAACACATCTTTATAGACACGAAAGACCTATTGGATCAAAACGCCATCTAACCTGGTGATGTGCGGTTGCATTATATCTCCCTGCTGGAAAATCGTTTTGGTCCAAGGGGCCATTCGTGTCTAAATGTGTGTTTGAATAAATCAATTTAGACCCTTTTTCACGAAATAGCACATGATGCGGATTTCAATTTCAGCTAATTACTATAATAATAACGCAATCCAATCTCAGTAAACTCAGATATAATATCACGGAATATATCTGATTTCAACGCTTTGTAAATCCCATGCGAATTTCAAACTACATTTGTCAGCCAATCAGGTGGCCAGCTGGGTGAAACAATTTCAAAATCACGCTCATTTTTTTTTACACACGGTAGCACGTGGACCAAAATAGTAAATATTATCGAGAACCGCTATCCAAATATCGCATCAAAGAGATTACTCTCGCCGAAAAGTCTGGCTTTGTTAGGCGGTAAAAAGGTGGAAAATACCAAAAGATCGTGTCGTGTGAAGGTGTAATATCCGGGAAACAAACATAAAAAATTGTCAAAGTGAAAAGGCAGAAATTGTCGTGATTTGCTTATTGTTGGGTCAGGTAGAATATCAACGAACATTTCGCATGAATTTTTTCTAGCGTCACGTCTAGATATATCAACATCATATAGGTATTCCAATGGGTACTAATTGCGCACCCCTGTTGGCTGACCTGTATCTGTTCTCTTATGAATATGACTATATGCAGGCGCTTTCAAAAACCGATCCATTCAAAGCTCGTTCCTTCTCATTCAGCAAACGCTATATAGACGATCTTCTCGCTGTGGATAATCGCTATATGAATGACGCAGTGAAGGATATATATCCACCTTCACTGGATTTGAAGGAAACTACAGATAGCCCTACAGGCACATCATATTTAGATCTATATCTCTACAAAAATGAAGCGTGCATTCTCTCTCGTCGACTTTATGACAAAAGAGATGATTACAATTTCGACATCGTAAACTATCCCTTTCTGGACGGTAATATTCCAGCGGGACCTGCATATGGCGTATACATATCTCGCCTAGTAGCATTTGCTAGATCCTGTGTTAATTGTGGCGATTTCAATCAACGTCACAGAAAATTGTTGCAGAAACTTATAAAACAGGGCTATTCCTCCAAGCGCCTCCACTCAAAGTTTCTCAAATTTGGCGATACATATCGCATGCTGATAGCAAAATACGAACGTAGCGTGCAAGATCTATGGCGTTACGTTTCGTAACTTGTGTCTAATTCCGCTTAACCCGGGGCTAGGGGCCGTATGAACCCATGTACTTCAAGATCCTCATTGTGCTCATATGAACAGTCACAATCAAAGCGTGACTGAGATACACCATTCTCTAGATAACGACTTTAGAACGATTATTATGGATTAAGAATACTGATCAGATACGGATTTTATATTTTTGGAACATCATGATGTCTTGTCGGCATCATTGAAAACTGTTGACCGCTTCTCTCTTGGAGGAAACTAGCCTATGTTTATGTATACTATGATTGTATTTTTGAATTTGGTGCTAATACTGTTATATGGATATGGAATAGGTCTTTGGATTATGGACGCGAATATTCTTTAATGGACGACGGCTGAATTATGAATGACGGACTAGACGCATACAGTTAATTTGTCAATGGTATTTGTGTAATATTAACAATTCGTTGTTGGATCTAGTCTATAATTGCAAAAGTCTGAAAGCGGATATAATACGTGTAATATGCCATTTCTGTATTTTATTGTCTGTCCTTCTCAATTAGGTCGAAGACTGTCGGTCAAATGGCGACCACGTTGCCATTCTTCTTAAAATATTAGGAATGCAGATGTTTTCCAATTCATATTATTCTTCGTCACTGAATTTCATTGACTCGTATTGTTGTCTCGTCTCGTCTCGTCTGAGAGATCACAGCTTCTCGTAGCCACACGGAAGTAAACCAATCTTGAGTGGTTAGGCTATTATCCTAGAGATGAACTTCTAGAATGAGGCCCGTTTTTGCAGATGGTCAGTTTTATCGACAAATGATCTGTCCGCAAGCTCGAGATACTGAGACTGAATAATTTTCATTATAGCCACTCATCGGAATTTTCACTCGATCGTCCTTGAACACGGTATGTTTCATATATACAAGCGCCAGATCCAACGTTCAGTGTCCCGCATTACCTTATTCATAAGTCAATTTTAGCAACATCAGGCGTTAAATAAAATATATTTTCCACAAGCATATTGCTCACAAGAGAGAAGCGCTTAGTAGACACAATGTAATTGCTTCTCTGAGATTAAGATGTCTCATTCGAACTATCGACATTTTTTCTTCGAATCCAGTGAAGGTATTATTCAAAGCAAGAAGCTCGCCAAGAAAAACGGATTATGAAATGATATCAGATAGAGATCTACCAAAATGAGTGCACAATTAGCACCCATTTGAATGCTTATACGCTGTTGGTATATAGCTGAGATACCAAGGCTACGTATTCTCGGGTCTGATTGTGAGGTGCCGAGGGAAGCTTTCCTGTAGAGTGATATGGTTGATTTTTTAGTGAAAAAACCCCCGGCCTGTATATGTGGTCACATTAGGACCAAAATCATGAAAAAGTCACCCAGCTTTTGTTGAAACGGGGGGGGGGGGGGCTGAGGCTCCACCCTCTCCAAACCGGAGGGGGGGGGGGCTGCACACCCCCGCCCCGCCCCCCCCCGCTTCCGCCGCCCATGCACTTGACAATGATTCTTCCCCTTCCTGATATGGAGGTTAGATATCCCAATGTCAGGGTTGATCATGATCCCCAGTCATGGCTCGTCCATCAAATCCTTGCCATGTGGGATATCTAAAAAGCCATGACTATTACGAACCGGTTGATCCGAAAACATTCCGGAGAGCATTCTTGACCTCATGACCTCTCGGAATATGCGCATACTTGAGCCGATCAGGCACAAGGTAAGGTATTGTATATTTCACCCCCTCTGCTTGTTTTGATTACAAGTTTCGTATCCGTCGTTGTTTTGACTTGACAGGCGCCCGCATGTTGTTTCCCTCAAAGACTTCAAAGATTTTTTCCTCCAGCTTTTCTCTGTATGAACTCGGCCTTCGTTGACATATATCGAGATTGCCTTATCAGAACACATGAGCAGATATCGCGCCTGGGAACTAAATATGCCATTCGCCAGATAATCACGGAGCCAACCCGCATTACCCCTACTTCCAAGTCCCTTATCGACCTCATACTTGTGGAAAATCCCTCTCTCGTCGTAAATTCCGGTGTAATTTCTCCATTCTGCAGTGATCACCATGCAACCTATGTGTCAATCAAGGAACGTGGATTTGATCAACCCTGCTTCACACGTCATATCTGGCTTTATGACCAAATGGATACTGACGGACTACTTAATTCCCTTGCGACAACTGACTAGGACTCTCTTTTCTTTAGTGACAACAATGAAATAGCTAAAAACATAACTGACCGTATTCAACATACAGCGGAAAACCATATTCCACATAAAATTGTTACAATAAGACCACGAGACAAACCGTGGATGAGAAATGATCTACGAAGAATGATGCGTAGGCGTGACAGAATACATAAAAAAGCTAAACGGACAAATCTACCCCAGCATTGGGAACAGTTTTGAACAATCCGAAATGAGGCTATAAAACTAATCAGGGCGGCCAAATTAGAATATCAAACACAGGTCGACGCAAAAATTACTGAAACAAAATTTGTAAGCAGAGATTGGTGGAAATTAATAAAATCATATATGAAAGAACAACATACATCTACACAGTTCCCAAATATAATTTTTAATGGAAAAGTATCAAATGAGCCGAATGATATAGCGAATTTGTTTAACAACTATTTTATTGAGTGTTCATCCTTAGACGCTGTTGGTAAAGAACCTCCCATATTACCTCTCCATACTAATATTCTTGACAACATTATCATAACATATGACGATGTGAGAATCATCCTCCTCGGGCTCGATATAAGTAAAGCAGTGGGACCTGATCGTATAAGTAATAGACTGTTGAAATGTACAGCCTCTGTACTTGCATATCCGTTAATGAAATTTTTTAATAAATGTCTCTTGGAAGAGAGTATGTCCGAAAACTGGAAATTGGCAAACGTAACCCCAATTCACAAAAATGGAAGCAAAAATGAAATTACAAATTATAGACCCATATCCTTAACAAGTAATATCAGCAAAGTTTTCGAAAAGTGTATTTTTAAATATCTCTTCAACTTTCTCCTGGATAATAATCTTCTTTCCAATCTCCAGTCAGACTTTATTCCGGGTGATAGTACAGTCTATCAACTGACTGATATTTACAATTTTATATGTAAAGCTCTGGACGAAGGTAAAGAAGTTCGCGCTGTCTTTTGTGATATAACAAAAGCTTTTGACAGAGTGTGGCACAAGGGACTGCTTCGCAAACTTGAATCCATTGGAATCAGGGGAGCTCTTCTTGGTTGGTTTCGCGATTACCTCTCTGATAGGCGTCAAATTGTGGTGATAGACGGCAAATCATCGGACCCAAGAAACATAAACGCTGGGGTTCCACAAGGGTCTGTTCTCGGACCACTTCTCTTCCTAATCTACATTAATGATATCGTCAATGACATAAGATGCAATATTAGGCTGTTTGCCGATGACACATCACTATATATAACTGTTGAAAATCCAGCTACTTCTGCCAATATATTGAACACGTCTCTGCAAACTATCTCCACCTGGGCTGAAACCTGGCTGGTAAAATTTAGTGCAGCCAAAACGAAAGAAATCTTATTTTCCCTGAAAAGAAACTCAGTCCGGGGTCCCAATCTCACCCTGGGAAATCTACCAATTGCTGAGGTTACCCAACATAAGCATCTAGGGTTAACATTTCATTCGTCAGGACGTTGGTCAGGCCACGTTCAATCGCTTGTCGACAAGATCTCTCCCATGATTAACTGCCTACGCAGCTTGAAATATCGACTCTCTCGCCGTTCTCTGGAAAGGCTTTACTCTTCATTCATACTACCTATTTTTGATTATGCCGACGTTGTCTGGTGCAATTGCTATCAATATGAATCTGCCATTCTTGAAGATCTTCAATTAGATGCACTACGGTCTATATCTGGGTGCATTCGTGGTACAAGCCATGCTCTCCTGTATGAAGAAACAGGCTTCATACCGCTATATAAACGTAGAAATAGACACAAATTATGTTTATTCTATAAAATGGTCAATGGGAGCACGCCAGCTTATCTCTCCTCTCTAGCTCCAGTCCCAAACTCATCTATATCAAGCTATATATTGCGTAATATAGATAATATTACACCTCCTTATGCACGAACTGAATTATATAAAAACTCGTTCCTTCCTTCTGTCATCCGTATGTGGAATAATCTAGATGTCGCTATTCGAGATTCTGTTAGTTACTCTTCTTTCCGTCGAAATCTCTCCAGAAACGATACAATTGTTCCTCCTTATTACTATATTGGTGACAGGAAAGTCCAGATCATCCATTCACGTTTACGACTTGGATGCAGTTCACTTAATTCTCATATGTACACACGACATCTCCGCGAATCCCCAGCTTGTACATGTGGGCATCCGAATGAAACTCCAGAACATTTCTTCCTTTTCTGTCCTGTATATACTGCAATTAGAAATATAATAACGCAACTACCAAACTACGACATTGACACTCTTTTATTCGGAAATCCATTATTGATATCTTCTGAAAACACAAACATTTTTACCTGTGTTCACATGTTCATTGTACAGTCCAAAAGATTTCAGGAATAATTTGAACTGCATCCAGGTCTAACAAATCCATCATAGTTTCTGCTTGCATTTATCGCATCTATCTTATTTATCTCACTCATTCGGTTTATTGTCACTGATATTATTCAAATCAAATGAACTGATATATATACATATATACACACGATAATATCTGCCTTCATTTTATGGTATATGTATTAATTCATTATCTACGTGTATACAATATGATGTACAACTGTTTGTATAAATCTTGCTCCGCTGCGTATATCGCAGTATGCCAATTAATTAATTATTTATTAAGATGTGTATGCATGCACATGCACGTTTGATGCAAATACTGATACACAGTACGCCCTTCATATTACTCAGCAGATTTATGTATTCATTTAATCTTATATACATTTATATCTAATTTGACCTATATATTATATATCCGCTTTTTCAAAGTGTTTGGGAAAGGCGTTAATATAGGCAATGCGCCTGTTCGCCGATCCCAGTTTTCTTTTGAAATAAATATACAGTTTAAATCATATCGAGATCCGAAAACGGTTGCGCATCGCCCCAAAATGCCGTCCGTTCATTGGCTTTTAATTTAAACTCACAGTTCTAATAATAACTGTACAGTCCTAATCTGCCTGCAGGGCCTGGTTCGGAGGTACAGGGTATACAGACCTGCATTATGGAGGATGGGGTCGATCTGCCCAGATCTTCATTGTTTATGGCCTAAAGCCTGGACGTATTAGCTGCCAACTCAACTTATGTAGTGTGCCAACTCAGCAAAAGTAAAATGCCCATTAACAACGAGGATAACGTGACATGTCAGTTTTCTTTAGATTACCATTCGCACTTCATCAGTCAAACGCCAGTAGCCTGTTAAAGCATACTGCCAATATCAGTTTGAAGACAGTCAATAATTATGTGTTGTTAATAAGGGAGTTCTTTTATTTGATTATCTCTTTCATTCAAAATGACGGGTATAACAATATTTTGACAGCCATATTACGGTTGCATCCAGAATTGATGAGACCAATGGTTTCCTCTTCATAGATCGCGTTGGACGAACATGGACATGTTAGGGGTTTATATCGCTCACAACAGGCTGAATTGGCACACCACATAAGTCTATGGAGCCATACTTCGTCAATTTTTCCCACCTCTTGCATATCGCTTCAATTCCCAACATTGTAGAGGTTCTTGACCCACTGGGCTTTTCTCTTTCGCCCTATAAGCTCATTTCTCGAAATCCTTTCTCCACCTTACTGATGATTATACCTTGTGCTCTCTTTATTGATGTGAGGGAGATTGAGATCGTCCTATATCTTCTGGTGAGAGTGAAAGGTTATTCTACCTCCCATAAAGTAGACGGAGGCCTGGCCTAACAGCTGTAATAGTAGGACGTCGGATCAATACTACCCCATCAGAGATGTTGTTCCCCACATAACGTCTCTGTGTGCGGATGATGTATACATAGATAGTTAAATACGACGAGGATAGTGACTGATTCCAGGAAAAGACCAGAAATACTTAATCGAGTTGAATTTTTGAGATCTTTTTACTCCGGATGGCAAATCTACGTAACGAAATCTGACTGGTCAATAATAAGGATTGAGGAAATAAGGAGAATCAGCTTAGTTTTCGGTTCTCCTATTCAACAATGTCGTGTACACACAAACTAAATTTAGTTCTATCTGTGCGATGTGTGATCGATTGACGGACAAGTTTCCTTACCTGGCCCATAGGTTATGTTATTTGTATGCGGAAGATAAGTGTATACACATCGATTATAGTGGAGCGCTAGACTGATGTATGTGGAGACGACGGTAATTCAAATGTAAATACCCTGATGTGATTGGTCTTTTGAATAACCCGTTCTGATTGGTCTTTTAAATAACATTATCTGATTGGTCTTTTGAATAACCTGATCTGATTGGTCGTTTAAACAACCTGATCGGGCTTGATGCCATGCTTCAGTCCGCGAGAAGTACTTTATTCAGTGTTGCGTGAGACAATCACTTGGCAATGATTCCTCCTTCTCCTGAAGGCGAGGTTATATCTTTCAGGGTCAGAGTTGATCTGCCCAGATCTTGATTGTATATGGCCTATAGCCTAGACGTATTAGCCCATATAGTAAAATGACCATCAATAACCGTAATAACGTGATATGCCAGATTTCTTTGCATGACCATTCGCTCTTCATTAGACAAACGGAATTAGCCAGTTAAAGCAAACTGACAACATCATTGTGAAGACGAAGTCAATAATTATGTGTTGGTAGTAAGGGAGTTCTTTTATTTGATTATCTCATTCATTCAAAATGACGGGTAGAACAATATTTTGACAGCCATATTACGGTTGTATCCAGAATTGACGAGGCCAGTTAATGTTTTCTTCTCAGACCGCGTACGGCCACTGATGGTCGTGGTTTATATCGCTCATCGCAGGCTGAATTGGCACACTTCACACGGTCTATGAAGCCAAATCGAACATAACACAAGTTACATGATCACGCACTGCGTAAAATGGTCAAGTTCCCAATTACGGAAACCCGCCGGAAACCTATTGGAAACTGTGTCGCTACAGGTTTCCGGCGGGTTTCCGGAATTGGAAACTTGACCATTTCATGCAGTGACGGTTCTCATAAATCTCTAGTGTGAATTGTATTTTATGTCAATCCTATCTGGGCTGGGCGATTTGGGGTGTACTGCAGCCTGGGTGGGAGGAAATGCCCCTTAAATATTTTCGCTACCGTTATGACTAGGGGACTCAAACTTACCACTCTATATCTTTTGGTCCAGCTCTACTAGAAAATGTAATATCCAAGATAGCCGCCATGATGACGTCACAGTGACATCATTTTCAAAAATGGCATTTTTTGGCCGATTTTTGGGTGAGATTTTTCTTCGCGAAAACTGCATGATCAATTAGTAAATAATGATCTGATACGAAATAAAATATGTTTTACCCACTTTTCCATGCAGAAAAGCACAAATGTTGAAGAAATCTGAGGGAAACATATAGTAAGCACCACTTTAAGGATATTCGCCTCAAATTATTAATATTGAGATGGGGAACTGGCAGACGATCTTGGTCTGGATCGTGTCGTTAGAATATCGTTTTGAATAATAAATATCCCATATCTCCCGCTCTTTGTTGGAAATCTAATTCCTGTTATCTATATTTATCGTGTCAACCTGACCGCTGAGAGAAAAGAATCGAATAATTTCCAGCTATTATACTGCCTCGCTGAATTATACCGATCGATGAATGCTGATTTTCTAACTTATAAGTTAGTGATTTCCCAGAACACAGTATCCTATGTGTCTCATATTTTTTAATCAACTTCATTCTCCCGTTGAAGTTATCGATGTTTGAAATACACGAATGTAATGAAATAAATTCTCGGACGAAATGGATAAAAATAAGACACTCTTTAAATGTAGAATGTATGTGTAAACCTATCGAAGATAAAATCTAGAAGTTATTAGCAATCTAAAACGAAGACATTTTTTTCTGAAAAAAGTTGGTTTAATTACGAATAATTAGTTTGTCAAGAAATTGAATAAAAAACTTATATATATATTAGAAATCACCGAATCATTGCTTTTCAAAACATATACAGCAGCTTTATAGCAGTAGGTTGTTTTGATCAATGAAAATGTTCACGGGAACATCGACATCGACTCCTTGACCTGGCTGTGAGACGATTACCTTTATCTTTATATTGAAGAAGGTATCGAGATTCATAGGGATTGAAAGAGCCAATCTTGGCTGATTTATTTGGTTGCAGCGGGAATGTACTATCGTATAAATATTTCAGAAGTCCCATGTGTATCGATTCCGTTTACTTGGAGACTCCAATGAGACGAGGTTACAAGTACAAGGATCCAAATCCCAGGAGGAAAAGCTTTCGCGGATTTCCACAGTTTAGCTCAGTGCTCTATTATTTTTTTAACATTACTGGCAAATCCATTTTATTCGGATAATTTTTTTATCCGATCGTGGGAATTGTCAATGATTGTATGGCATAGAGACCTCTTGGAGTTGAGAATAATTAATTCACTTTTCTGGGTTGTCAAGATTTCAAACAAAAACTAAAGCCTACGTGCGTTTCAAGAAATCAGACGACCGTAAATTTATATTTTAGACTTTTTACTTTATACTACTATACGGGAAGACGTCCATGTATATTAATGCATATTGTGTACCGGTACCATTTACACTTACCACGAAATCCAAGCAGACATGAAGTAAAACCTGTCAAAAGAACCCTATGGTTTCTTGCAAGAGGGAAGCTTACAAGATGCCGGACATGCAATCATTTTGGTTTTAATTTCCATTAAAAGAAACTTTAACGGTGATCTGGATGCCAGTCCGTGTTGGACTTGTCTGAGATCCTGACCACAGGTGTCGAAATAACCGTGAAAAATGGTGACGGTTTATCCTTCTTTCTATTCCACCATGCATTGTGCATTCATGCCAATCGGATGACATTTTGCACCAATGTATTCCAACATGGCGGATTTATACTTCACTTAGTCCCACAATGCAACGTAGTGATGTCAGAGGTTCAAGGTCTATCGCTTTGAATGAAACATTTTGGGCCGCACCGAACTAACCAAGAGTGAGAGAAACCTTCCAACGATCACTTGTGTTCCTTGGGGTCACTTTGGGTACATTGAAATCAGTGTATCCCATGAATAATAGGACTTCACACAAGTACGAAATTTTCGTGATGGCGTCTACTGGAAGCTGTCAAATGCGACTGCCTCAATTGTCTGGCATTAGTAATTGCTCGATCGTCTGTCACAAGTAATCCATGTATACAATATAGAACCAACCTATACAGTTATAGATGAACTCACTGGGGCAATTTAATCAATCACAGGTTGAAATAGACACAACTTTGATCTGGGAGAGAGATAGAGCGAGATCTGTCTGATCTGAGTTAAAAAGGGTTTAGATTATCTACCCGTGAGAACACCTTGTCAGACAGATGTTCCCATCACCATCACATGATGTCGCTCACTTAGGATAGGATAACTCTTTCATGATTTCCTGATATAGCGGTATTGCATAATTTCTCGGTTCCCGGTAACTGTTCGTTTCATTCCACGGAGTCATCATTACACAGCAAAGGTAATTCTAATCGCTCAGATGGTTAGGTGATGCGACCGAAATAACATAACTCTCTGTCTCCGACATTCCCCGCCCACCCATAATCGAATGTTCTTTCCTGTGACACCAGTAGCACAATTAAACATAACATTGATGAAAATGAAATTGATGGGTGACGGAAAACGATATCGGAAATGAAATTGATGGGTGATGGAAAACGATATCGGCTTTCACAAGAACCAAAAGCGATCCCTGTGATAATTTGTATCCTAGCCCTGCATTTATTTTAGCTGCTCATGTGGACATCTTGAATGACATGACCATACGGCCCCTAGCCCCGGCTTTAGCGGTATTAGATAAAAATATCTCAGATCCATGATGTGATAGCCCTATCAAGTCATCTGTTGGAAAATGATGCACTATGTGGCCAGATAGAAAGGACCCCACCCCCCCAAAAAAACGAGGGAGTATTGATAGTATGTAAGTTCGTGTTCGGAACAAGAAAGTGTGAGGCCCGACGCCGACGAAGGGCTTCATTCCCCACCATGTTTACAAACCACAAAACTACGGAGGGCAAGCCTCGGAACCGAAACGTCCAACAGACGAATCTCACCATATACAGCCATCAATTAAACTCAACATTAAAATGTGGTGGAAAACGATACCGGAGTACTGACAAGAAATCATATGACTCCACGGACAAAAAAACTGACCTCATAGCAGGCATCAAGCAGGTACTAAATAAAAGTTCAAATGAACTGAACCTAGTTTACAGCAAGACAGTTTTGACGATGCGCTTGTTATGCCTCTGGCTGAATCCATATCAGTGTGAAGACATTTTGCTATCTGGTCAAAAAAAGAGAGAGTATTTTGAACACATTGGGAAACTGCAACGCACAACGTTCAATTCAAGGAAAATTAAAGACAGTTTATGAAAGATAGCCTCTGGGATTCTGCATCTTAGGATGATATTTTGCCATCAAACAAGACAGCTTCAAAGAAAAAGAACAACCCAAATAATAAAACATTAGATTCGTTTTAACCGTGGTGGAATTTAATTTCCGTTGTTACAGTTTGAGATTATTAGAATGCGCTGTTCTTTGAAAAATTAAGTAGGTAGAGAACAGCACCCTTCGATAACACAAGAATAAGTTATGGCCTCTGGAAAGAGATTGTCAGACTGAATTGTTGCAGAACTCATTGTATTTATAGATTAATCAGGTAAAGTCTCTAAAGTTCACCACTATCGATTATATCTGCATCGTTTGTTTGGACTACAAACCCACCCCGTGATCTTTCACCCATCGATTCCCCGTCATGAATTTGCAAAGCATTCTCGTGGAAGGTTTCAACTGCGTAGATTGTCTTCATCGCCCGGGCTTACTGCCATTTCATGCAACCATTAAACTTTTCAACACTTGTGTAATATTAAGAGTGTGTCTATCTCCGTGCGGACATCTCGTCAGCTAGACTGAATTACAGAGAAATAATTTCAGTACAAAGTTCTATACGATCGATTAGACAATTTATCAGGCGGTTGGTTTGCTAAGTCTCGGTATCCGTCCACCCTGTTTGCTATCATCAGCACCATTCCTCTCCCCTCGTGACATTTACAGCCTCGATATTTGCAACATATATTGAAATTAAAACTATTATAGACGCTTTCGGATAATCTCCATCATACTTCATAGGAAAAATATTGATAACCTGATGACCTGCGAGACGCTTTTGATATGGGACTGACTGGATATGTCAGATACATCTGATGTTCGTGACCGGGAATAGTTTTAATTGTCATTTCACATGTTTAATAGTCCAACTGATGGAGCTGATAGATAAACACGCCACCAACTTAATTACCACTCCGTCGAAAAGTATCGGATAAGGTATGAGAAGAATGATTTTGCTGCATTCGGATCTACTGGAGCCGTTTTGCTGATTCAAAGACATGCACTCTGGAGCTGCATACTTCCAGATGCCACAATGCGCATGCCCGGACGTTTAAATCGTAAAACAGTTACTTGGAGCGAGAAGTAAAATGAGCGAATTTTGCAATCAGCAAGGGTGCAAGTGCTGCTTCAGGAAGAGTCTCTTCTGGGGTCTATCTTCTCCTGGTTTCATGATACAATTCATTGATTTCAGAGGAAGAGCAAAATCAGTGACTGCACAGGTGACATGCAAATCACTACTGCATTCAACAGTGTCACCCTCTCATAAGGGTATTCATAGTTATGCATTCATTGAACGATACAGCCAAAGATCAAAGCAGATGCTTGGAGATTTGTACTTATTTGAGGTACTGCTCGTCAACCAATGGTTGAGTTCACCGTGTTCTGTTATAGATAAAAGCTAAAGTACAGCCATCAACATATAAAGACATAATCATTTCCTCGTCTCAAGAGTATACACCTTATAAATGAACAGTCGAATTGCATATTATTAGGTCTTATATGTATGAAGAAATAGTCGTTTCTAGTGTCTCAAACGAGTGCTTGTAGAAATAGATTGTTCTTCAACCTTATTATACAATCAAGGATTATTTTATATGACATTTCGATATTCTGAAAAGATAGAATATCCAAGCATTTGTCTCTGCATATGGACAATTTGTGGAATGCGATTTATTGTAGCGGAAGTTGCAGGATGAAAGCATATTGTACAAATTATCACCCTGAACCTAGAAATCTCTGTTTGGTATTGTGAAAAATATATAGGCCCCCTAAAAATAATCACGTTCTAAATCCTGGACGGGCAATCAATTGAAGGATGGAAGTGATCAGAGTCTTTGGGGCCAGCGGCCAGTCCATGTGATTCGTGGTATTATACTCGCTGGTTCAATTGTTTTAAATTGGGTAACCATCGATTGGAGTTCTGTTGAAGCATTCCCTGATCCTGATAGACGCCTATATTAATTGGCGCTCTATACCAGTGCTCTCCAG
Source organism: Hanleya hanleyi (assembly GCA_036873755.1). NCBI lineage: Eukaryota > Metazoa > Mollusca > Polyplacophora > Lepidopleurida > Hanleyidae > Hanleya > Hanleya hanleyi. Next base: position 123,540 of record JAVTVY010042992.1, on the reverse strand, counting down.
AGAACCTAACATGGACTGTACATTTCTTGTAATATTTTATTGATCTGTGAGTTATACTTAATACATGTTAGGTTAATCAGTACTACTGTCTTCTTAGATGTGCAAAAAAGATATCCCTGTTTGCTGTCATATAAAGGACATATAACAAATATCACTCATTTATAGACAGGTTAGAACCTTCGAAATGAAAGATAATTTCGAGAGCCGTCAAATGTACTCTGTTGCACCTTAGAACCAGAAGCAGTTTTGTCGTCCCTAGCGTCGCGTAAGCTGTATAGTAGCCAAAGCTGAATTTTATCCTGTTATCTGTGTACCATAATGGCTATATTGCCTCGAATTGAGTGGCAGTCGAGTTGAAACAAATTACAAAGGTATTGACAATACGGGGCAGGTGTAGTGGAAAAATCAGAAGACCGAGGTTTGCTCGACCAATTGGGCATCCTATATGTATGTAAGGGAGGGAGCATGTTAATGCGGATGTGAAGAACAAGATTCATGGCATTCTATGCAGACGACCAGTGAACATCGTATGACACGATGGGCTGGGCAAGTAAATCCAATCGAAACCTGTCAGATTACAAGCGTCTAGTCCGTCATAGACAATATTCAGCCGTCGTCCATTAAAAATTTTTCGCGTGAGGCACTACCAGTATATCCTTATCGGGCTATAGCATTTGTCCGCTGTTACAGCTCATTTCGGTAAGGTGATAATGTACATTTTTTGATATGCTAGCGAGGAAATGAACCCGCTACGTGGGCATAAGGTCACGAAGAAATGCATAAGCACGATTAGCGTTGATATTGTTCTGTTTTTAGAAATATGCGGTCAGTACATTTTCCTGTGGAGTCATATGACTTCGTGTCATTACGGCAGCTCCAAATAATATAGTATTCATATGTAAATATTACTATTACCAGGTGCTGGTTAAAGAATTGAGTGTAGACCTATCATCATCAAATACGTTTACTTACTCCCAAACTTCAGTTACTCTGGAAGATTTATTTAACAATCACAAAACGTTTCTCAGGGAAAGAGGTATTTGTCTTCCAACCAATCATAACGACATACCAAAAGTATACTGGACTCCCAAAATGCATAAATCACCATACAAAGCTAGATTCATAGCTGGTTCTAGAAGCTGCACCACCAAGCTTCTTTCAACCCTATTGACGAGCGCCCTTCAGGAGGTAAAAGCATTTGGGGAAAGGTATTGCGCTACTATTTCTAACATGAGGCACCAGAGGTGCAACAACTCTTCAGCCCCTTAAGAGTCTAGACCAACATGTTTTTATGAGTGTAGAAGTTTGGATAAATAGCAGTGAGTTATGGCATGTGAAAAGCAAACCCAAGCCACAACTCAGACAGATGAATGGATGGATACACTGACACACGGACGGACAGACAGTCGGAATCCAGTATACCCTCAACTATGTACAGGGGTATAACATGAGATTGATCTAATCAAAACCCCTCAGCTTTGCCCAAGTGATTGTGACCCATGTGTATTGTGAATTGGGGAAGAGATAGTTTAATGTGGGATGATCAAGATATACCGGTAGTACATTCAGGCATATAGGACAGAAATAGAAATTAATATATCAGTAAAGGGGCATAACTCTGTAAAGTATGGGCCGAGGGGAGCCACTTTCGATAGGCGTCGGACTTAGCACTACTGTTAAATAAGGACCGAGATGAATAAGCTGTACCAAACACAGATCTGCAGATATAACTTGTACATTCAACTACAGATAACAAAATCGGAGATTATTACATCCGAAAGGGGCATAACTCCATAAGCCGAGGCGAGTAATCCTTTGTTGGCTTGTAGAATACAACAATATAAATAAGTTTCCAAAATATAGTAGCTATACCGAACACAGTTCTGCAGATATAGTTGGTTACATTCATGCATATAGGACAGAAATAGAAATTAAAATCGACCGTAGAGGTCCATGTCCCCCGCTAACAGCACCAGTTATGGTGGATTACATCCACCATAACTGGCGCTGCTGCTGCGGGGGCCATGGATCTCTATGGTCGATTTTTTTTGGTCGATGATATCTCATATCATTGATGAAGAGTATGATTTGAACATGGAGATATCGCTGATGAGCTTAACATAATCTAATACAGCGGATGGCACCCATATTGAATTATGCACATCCATAAAGCATACTACATGACAACTGTCCTCTCACCAATGTCCATGCACTCCCCAAGTTTGAAGTCGATCAGTTGAATTATTCTAGAGTTGTTGTCCAGACAAAATGCAACTGCTTAAAATGCAACATAATCCAATATCGCTGGTAGATGGCAGCCAAATTGGTTTATGCTCGTTCATGAAACACAATCCTAACCGGGATCTCACCAAGGTCAAGGGACTCCCCAAGTTTGAAGTACATGTAGATCAGTTGAATCGTACTCCAGCTATTGTCCGGACAAGATCAAACTACTTAAAATCCAATGAAATCCAGTATGGCTGATGGTGGCCATATTGGATTAAGCACGTCCTTGAAAAACAATCCTAATCATCCTCTCAACAATGTGAAGGCACTCCCCAAGGTATGAAGTAGATCGGTTGAATCGTTCTCGAGTTATTGTCCGGACAAGATCCAATTGCTTATAATCCAATATGGCTGACGGCGGTCATATTCGATTAGGCACATTGCTAAAAAACAATCCCAACCGTCCTCTCACCAATGTCAAGGCACACCCCAAAATTGAAGTTGATCGATTAAATCGTTCACGAGTTGTTGTCCGGACAAGAAAATCTAAGATCCAACTGCTTAAAATCCAATATGGCTGACGGCGGCCATATTGGATTATGTACATCGCTGAAAAAAAATCTCAACCGTCCTTTCACCGATGTCAAGGCACTCCACAAGTTTGAAGTAGATCAGTTGAATCGTACTCCAGTTATTGTCCAGACAAGATCAAACTGTTTAAAATCCAATGAAATCCAGTATGGCTGATGGTGGCCATATTGGATTAAGCACGTCCTTGAAAAACAATCCTAATCCTCTTCTCAACAATGTCAAGGCACTCACCACATATGAAGCAGATCGGTTGAATCGTTCTCTAGTTATTGTCCGGACAAGATCCAACTGCTTATAATCCAATATGGCTGATGGCGGCCATATTAGATTACGCACATTGCTGAAAAACAATCCCAACCGTCCTCTCACCAATGTCAAGGCACACCCCAAGTTTGAAGTTCATCGGTTAAATCGTTCACGAGTTATTGTCCGGACAAGAAATCTAAGATCCAACTGCTTATAATCCAATATGGCTGACGGCGGCCATATTGGATTATGCACATTGCTGAAAAACAATCCCAACCGTCATCTCACCGATGTCAAGGCACTCCCCAAGTTTGAAGTAGATCAGTTGAATCGTACTCCAGTTATTGTCCGGACAAGATCCAACTGCTTATAATCCAATATGGCTGCCGGCGGCCATATTAGATTACGCACATTGCTGAAAAAAATCCCAACCGTCCTCTCACCAATGTCAAGGCACACCCCAAGTGTGAAGTTGATCGGTTAAATCATTCACGAGTTATTGTCCGGACAAGAAAATCTAAGATCCAACTGCTTATAATCCAATATGGCTGACGGCGGCCATATTGGATTATGTACATTGCTGAAAAACAATCCCAGCCGTCCCCTCACCGATGTCAAGGCACTCCCCAAGTTTGAAGTAGATCAGTTGAATCGTACCCCAGTTATTGTCCGGACAAGATCCAACTGCTTATAATCCAATATGGCTGACGGCGGCCATATTAGATTACGCATATTTCTGGAAAACAATCCCAACCGTCCTCTCGCCAATGTCAAGGCACACCCCAAGTTTGAAGCTGATCGGTTAAATCGTTCACGAGTTATTGTCCGGACAAGAAAATCTAAGATCCAACTGCTTATAATCCAATATGGCTGACGGCGGCCATATTGGATTATGTACATTGCTAAAAAACAATCCCAACCATCCTCTCGCCAATGTCAAGGCACACCCCAAGTTTGAAGTTGATCGGTTAAATCGTTCACGAGTTATTGTCCGGACAAGAAAAGCTTACGGAATCACGGAATTACGGACACCGGTGTTATTGCTACTAAGTAGCGGGGGACAAATATATCTGTAAAGGTGCAGAACTCTGTAAAATATGGGCCGAGAGAAGCCACTTTCAATAGGAATCTGACTTAGCACTAGATAAATAAGTGTTGAAAATTTGGTGGTTGTATCTCAAGCGGTTTTGCCTAAAATGTGTTAACGGACTGACGGACGGACGTACATGTCGGACGGACGTACATGGCAATGACAATACCCCGAGGCCAAAATGGCCGAGGGGTAAAAAGTGACCAGATATCCACATATCTACAGGGAGGGGGGGGGGGGGAACATGTACAGTTGTGATCTTATTGCCCTGGCCTGAAACTAAGTGTCGGACGGGTCTTTTGTCCATTTGTCCTCTGTTTATCTGTTGCCCCATATCCTGTCAAGCAGTTGATGTTAATGTGAAACAATTATTTTTAAAAAATATCCACAAAATATTATTCACAATTCAACCCCTGTTTTATATATTTTTAAGAAAAGAAATATAATTTTTTTAAATGTTACACATGGCCCATGGGATGGAAGAAATAACTACAACCGGCTAGATTTACTGAGCTGTATCACGATGGGATGGTATTTTCGGCTAAATATCGGAGCCAGTTCATCTCAGAGAAGTGAAATTCCCCACAGTATCTCTATGTAATTTGTGCATTTTTATTCTGAAATTCGAAGGAAATCTATTCCGAATTAAAACAAACCTCCAATACCTCACATGTTATTTTCATAGTGCCTAGTCACAATGTTACAAGATTGCAAGCCCAACGTCATTGTGCTTTGGGGGAAAAAAAAACCCCACGCGAGGTATTGGAGATTTTCTTTGATCCTGAACAGATTTCCTTCAAATTTCAGAATAAAAATGCACAGATTACATACAGATACTGTGGAGAATTTCACTTCTCTAAGAAAAACTGGCTCCGATAGCGGAAAATCACATCCCATCATCCCCTGACGACATTCGGAACTCCCGAGCGGAAATCTACGAAGGGGACTGATTCTACGCTCGGGGGACGACAACATGAATTTCCTACGAATCTCCAGATGTGACGCGCCGGAACGGTTTAATACGCATGGCTCCGAAGCCCAATCACTCTCGCGGAAGCCTTAATCCCCGACCAGCAAATATTTCCCTGCGAGTGTCTGATTTACGTCAGATATTCTAAAAACTGTTTATTCTTTTCATTCGAAGCACATTTCAATAGAAACCCATCAGTTTAAATGGTACACACGCCACGTATTGGCAAGATATAATTCCCGTGACGTCACTGACAGTTCCCTGACAGACCGAAACACACGTGACCACGCTCTAGTCCAATATGGCGTCAATGGCCTTCGAGGGACATCTCAAACCGGACAAGTTGCGAATGCCCCTGACGAATCTCCGTTGGTAATGCATTCACGTCAGTGCAACAACAACAACAACAACAACAGTTCAACGATCATGTTTGTGTTGATTTATTGGGTTGGCCATACCTTTCGCTATCTTCCATGAAGTATATTTTAGAGGACTTGTTATGCGAGACACTGCTTGTACTGGCCGACGACCACAGTTCATTTTAAAACTGAAAACTCCATCACTGGATGTGTTGGCAGGAAGCACAAACACATGGGCACTACTTCCGTTTTTGACTACTTTCGTTTTTGACAGAATCTCACAGGTTCCTACAATTCTGTTACAAGACAAAGTACAAGTTGCCATTTTCCGATAAAACAGGCGTTTATTATCGTTCAAATCCATTCTGAGAACTTTTAGACGAAATAACAAGTCGATTTTCACAGTTTTAATGTCAGACTATATTTTTCTCAACAGCGTAGTGATACGACAATTAGTCTGGCAATACCGTACTACTGAATATGCAGAGGAATATAGACTTCTAGACCAAACCAATGACCAGTCATTCACTACACTGAACCAATGGCAGACATACAACTTCACTATGGAGCTCTTGATAGGCTACATGCCAGGAAGAGTATGTAAATCAGTATGAAAGTAGGCCTAATGTATGCATACTTGGAGATACCTTTTTAGAAGACTGGAAAATGGTAGAAAAATAAAAAAAAATGCAAAAAAATAATTAATGACCGGTTAGACCTGAAAGTTTCAAAGGCACAAGTAAAAAATAAAAGGATCATAACCTGTAAGTTTCAAGAACTTCCTTGCAATAGTTTTCGCGATACGGCTCGGACAGACGGACAGACACACTGCTGGGGCCACAACAATACTCCTGAGCCCGTAGGGCTGAGGAGTAAAAACTCTGGCGTTGATTGTATGTGGATATTAAAAAACTCAAAATGTCTTACGGAGGAACTTGATGCTAACGGTCACATACCGTACAGACATGTATCCACATGCGATTTCTCGACTCTCTATACTACAATCCCTCATCAGGACCTTATTGACTGTCTAAGTTCATTAATAGTATCTGTGTTCAAGAAAACTGATCGTAGATATATTAATGTCGGAAGCCATAAAGCATTCTTTAGCTCTACTACATACAAGAGATATCATTCATGGGATGTTTCTTTGCTTGAATTTCTCATTAAAAATATCTATGTGTAATTTGGCAACACAATATATCAACAGCATATAGGTATTCCAATGGGTACTAATTGCGCACCCCTGTTGCCTGACCTCTATCTGTTCTCTTATGAATATGACTATATGCAGGCGCTTTCAAAAACCGATCCATTCAAAGCCCGTTCCTTCTCATTCACCAAACGCTATATAGACGATCTTCTCGCTGTGGATAATCGCTATATAAATGACGGAAACTACAGATAGCCCTACAGGCACATCATATTTAGATCTATATCTCTACAAAAATGAAGCGGGCATTCTCTCTCGTCGACTTTATGACAAAAGAGATGATTATAATTTCGACGTCGTAAACTATCCCTTTCTGGACAGTAATACTCCAGTGGGACCTGCATATGGCGTATACATATCTCGCCTAGTAGCATTTGCTAGATCCTGTGTTAATTGTGACGATTTCAATCAACGTCACAAAACATTGTTGCAGAAACTTATAAAACAGGGCTATTCCTCCAAGCGCCTCCACTCAAAGTTTCTCAAATTTGATGATACATATCGCATGCTGATAGCAAAATGGCGTTTATACGTTTCGTAACTTGTGTCTAATTCCGCTTAACCCGGGGCTAGGGACCGTATGAACCCATGTACTTCAAGATCCTCATGGTGCTCATATGAACAGTCACAATCAAAGCGTGACTGAGATACACCATTCTCTAGATAACGACTTTAGAACGATTATTATGGATTAAGAATACTGATCAGCGATACGGATTTTATATTTTTGGAACATCATGATGTCTTGTTGGCATCATTGAAAACTGTTGACCGCTTCTCTCTTGAAGGAAACTAGCCCATGTTTATGTATACTATGATTGTCTTTTTTGAATTTGGTGCCAATGCTGTTATATGGATATGGAATAGATCTTTGGATTATGGACGCGGATATTTTTTAATGGACGACGGTTGAATTATGAATGACGGACTAGACGCTTGTATCGTTTTTCAACACTCTTTTATTGTTGCGTTTAATAGCATGTCTGCCGATTTGACATCAATATTTTACAGTGCATATATAACAGGCAACTATAGAATATAGGCATTGCGTGTGGAAATACATTCGCAGGTTGCATGTGGTATTCAGCTTTCTGATAAAACACAAACACACTATCTCTAGATGTAGGACGCCATAGCCCGAGTAGGCGCGATAGCATAATGAAATCAGCGAAACAAGATAGCTAGGGGATACATTTCCCCTCGTTGTGAATTTTTATTGCGAGGTGTTCTACCTGCGGGGTTCGGTTCCTTTGTGGAGGCTAAGAATGTCTGCTGGATACGAGTTTCCGGCTCCTATCTTTCAACCCAGCTAGGAAATTGTTCTCCACATTGGGGATAAGTGTCCGTCCTCACTTGCAATAGAAAAGGATAGTCACACTGTCAAGAATTGGGTAGGCGAATCACCGCGAACTGGAAAATCGTGTTCATTCTTGGCAATTCGTACTGGCATCTTGCGGGGTTCGTCGGAGATCGTGACCATTCTTGCCTATTCTCGGAGGGAGCACGAAAGTTTTGAAATGTTCAAAACATTCGCCAGTCAAGTACGATTAAATGGTATACGTGTGGCATTCTTGGCACCATCCCACTGCGTTCTCGCATGCATTCTCCTCCTATCCTGTATACTCGTGGGTAGTCGTAGTAGTTCTTTCGGTCACAAACCAGCAAGAATGCCGTACGCATTGTACGATGATTGTTGGACGCATTCTACGCTTCTTGTACGATCATACTACGATACTGAGAAGAATTCAACACGATGTGTGATGACAGTACTACGAATACCCACGACAGTACTACGAATAACCGCGACAGTACTACGAATACCCACGCTGGCGCTACATTTCACGAAGAATAGGCTACGCTTCCTCGCGAATCGCGTACGATTTCATAGGATTGCTCCACGATCTCTCGCGAAGACCATCGTATGTTGTACATTTCATAGAAGACGGATCATAAAAATAGGTTCGCGTGGCCTCCTGGAATGTCGTGTCACAGCGTAACAGGTTCGTACTGCATTCGTGCTTATTCGTAGCAGATTATCGAGCATTCGTAGTGGGTTCACGGGCTGCCGTGTTGATGCCTAGGGCGTTCTTCATTGAATCGTACTGCATGCGTACTCATTCTTGATGATTCTTGTTAAATGCTTATGGCTAAGGGATTCGTAGGACAGTTTCAAAGAGGTCCTCTACAGGCGAATTGACACGAATCGACAAGCTTAAAATATTCGTGGTCATTTGCTGGCATTCTCCACTCAATTCTTGACAGTGTGACTGGGGCTAAACAGCTCGACTGATCTATTTGTTGTTTTCATAGTGTCATCATCTCTGTGTTTAAACTCTTAAAAAAGATACATGTTATGCGTAATACGCCTTTAACACCACTCAATAAGCTGAACGCTCGAGAACGTAACTTCGCGTCCAGATTTTCTGAACCAACACCTATTACAGGCTTTCTAACAATAATAATAAAAAAATGTACAATGGAGTAAAGTCGGACGATAAGAGTTTCAAATCAGTTGTTTTCCCTGATAGGTTATCAATGCATCGACACTCTTCCAATTTATGAAATTATACTACGCGGAGTTGTCATTGCACGGATAAAGGTCAGTTATTTATTCACGTACGTAGAACTTCCAGATTATCAATTTTTCCTATTTAAATAGGATTGTTTTGTTTTTCAACGCGCATGTTTGCGTTGGCATTTCGCTTGGATCGGATGAATTCCGGATAATCTTATATTGTTGTCAGCACCATTAATGTCCTTATGTATATTATTATAGCGTATATATCCATTTAACGAAAGATAGCGGCGAATCCTACGAATGCAGCACCTTTGAAAAGGTAGCACTCTTCAACACCGATGGACAAGCAAGAGATAGATCCATCGTTTGATCATACGCATAACGTCATATTGACATCATGTATAGGATAAATAAAATAACTATAACTTTACACCGTGAAGTTTATGGCATTTTATATAGCGATAGATAGATCACATGCATTCATATATACTCAAGATGGGTGGAAGATGATTTCGTAAAAAAACAATATCACCAAATTAAAGAGATGCCCAGTTGAAATAACCCGACGACAGAGACACAAGAAACATGCAAGGCTATCTTCTGATCAAGGCAATAATATGGAAACGATGCTACCGTGTCCAATACAACCGTTGGTAGGGACTCACAACGATCCCCTGATGATCGAGGTCAAATCGGCACACAAGTGTGACCATTCCCAATGAGTAAGCATTTATACGACTGATGAGAAAACAAAACACAGATGCGTCACCTTGAACGATAGGAAATACCTCTGTGTTCTATATAATACGTGAGTATCAAACGCCTTCATTCAGAGTTGACGCATGCCCTGCGTAATAGGCTTTATACGTATTCGTATGTAAGCAGCATGGATGCGCTCGATTTTCTATGGGCGGCCATTTATGTCAAAATTACCAGCTCGGGCTGTACAGCTTAGCTCACGACAGACAACATATCTAACGATATAAAGTGTTGGTTTAAGCGCTTATTTAATCTTTTTGCAAACAAGGAACCTAACTCTAAACTCATATGAAAAGTGGAGATTTATAAATACAAGCGAACTCAGAACGAACAGTATATTTCAGCACGTACAACGTATCAGGGAACGAACGACCTCTTTCAGAACATACTTTATAATCGAGGGAGCGCTCGGCAGACGGGAGATCACTCAAGTGCGAGTGAGATGAGAATGACAGATGAGAGTGAACTTTTTTGTCAGATATCTTAGTTCAAAACTTTGATACACTTTAAACCAGGGGCAAAAAAGAACCACATTCATTTTGATTTCACGACCTAACATAGCGGAACTCAGAATAGCGGCCGAGTTTCGCATTATAAAGCTTTCTACCATCCGGAATGACCCGAATATTTCCGGAAACAATTTCAGAAGGCACGTTGTTCGTTGTGAAACACCTCGAGCTCGTTCGTTCGGAGTTACACTCTTCGTTTAGAAATAGGTCACTCTGTGTCAGACTGGCTGTTCGCCCAGAACCAGGCTTTTTATTCTGAGATTGCATTCAAACATCGTGCCGTTTGTTTTCGGGTTGTGTATACGTTCAGAGTTAAGGATTTTTTGTTGTTTGTAGGAATATAAAATGCGTTTAAGACTACAGTGTAAATTGTAAGATATGCTGTCTTTTCTGAGTTTGGCTTTACGTTTAGTAATTGCTAATTTTGACATAAATGGCTGCCCATAAAGGTCGCATAAAGAAGTTTTAACGTTAAACCAAAGAAGATGGAAAGCCTACTTGAGTAGATGTAACGATCTCTGTATGGTGTCTGACTTGTTGTTGTTGTTGGCTGATGTGTCCTAAAATTATCGAAATATCTGTTTGAACTAATATCATTTGGAACCGGCTCATTTCTAGACTTCCCCGGGTCTAGCTGGGTAAGTTTGTTTGTAGATGACAGGAGTTCAACTCGAACTGTTCATGGAAATGGGGTTACGCCGCAGTGTTTCCATAATATGTTTCCGAATATCGATCAGACGTGGAAACCTCTTATCTCATTCTGAATAACCTTCATAGTTATTCGATGAGTTTCACTAAGAGATTTCAGAGGACATCCACATGTTGATGGATCACATGTTGCGACGTTCGTCGATGGCAGTTCTCGAGGGTATATTTTCCAAGGTTACCTAGACTATCCGGGAGCGTTGTACAAGCCGTGACATTGAAAACATTACAATATCACCCAATATGCTATCACCCTATTCGCAAAATGTATTCGATCACATCGGTTCAGACGGTGTAAGCACGGAGAAGCTTGTGCCGAACCTTCAAAGCTTTAATATTTGTTGCATTTTTGCAACTTGAAACAGTATCGCGCTTTGGGTATGATTTATTAGCTTTCGAGCCATCTCCGTGAGTCAAGGCATATGTCGATTTCTACAGAGAAAAGAAATTCTAAATGGAATGAGTTTGATTCTTTTAAACACATGAACAACAGCGTTTTCGAAAAGCCCATGAAAAATTTAAATAACCAAGTGGACTTGAGCTCCTCGACACCGATAATAATTGTGTGAGAGTTCTTGTTTCTGGAGAGATTGTTGGCGAGTCGTTTAGTGGTGAAGGACAATGTCCGCGGAATTCTAACAAAAGGCTTCTGGAGTTTGAGGTATATTGAAGTGGCTAGTGGTGGTCTTTAATAAGGATTCTACGAATGCGTGAAATTCTCAAGGACTTCGTATGGGTAGTACATTAATAGCTGACCGGCTCGTGCAGTCCTGGTCTTCTCTGCGATGAAGTCGTCATACATTCCCAATATTAACATTTCACGTTCTCCCAACAGTTCCCATACTTTCGCATACGTGACATGTCTTGAGAGTTAGAAGAGCAAGGTGCCCAAACCCCCGGGTTACACTACCCACAATTGATAGGATAAGGTATCCGGCTCTACAGACTTATCCCACACTTCAAGAAACTGTATAGTTTGCTGTCAGATATTATTGTCGCACCAAGCTGTAAAATAGTTCTTACAGTGTTTACGATAATTCAATTCTTGGCCAATTAATATATTGATGAATGGATACATGTACACTCGGCAATAATTTGGACGTTGATGCTATTATAAAGTTCATGATACTCTTAATTATTTTAGCCACATGAATCTATTGTGTGATGTTGTATGGTACCTGCCATATGTGACTTTTCGCTACACCGACGTGATATGTGACTGAATCGGAACATGACAATATCTTTTTACTAAATATGATTTCATCCTAAAATATTGCCTGACAGCAGCTGCCACTTATATGTGATATAATTCTATATGTGATTTTTCTATACGTGATATCAATCTCGCGAAACATCTCGTTAAAGGAATTCATGTAGTTCGAAATGGATCTTTCCCGGCAACTTCGGATAATATGCCATCAATTTGAGTGTTTTGCTGCCGATAAAATGAAAAATATGTTTTGTTTTGCAGTGGAGCTGTAATTCGAGGAGATGGCAAAAGAGGATGACAATGGGACGATATTCCACGTGAACTGGTCCACACAAGGTGTCGATGTCAATAAGAAAGGGAACAGAATAGAAATTCCCATTGTTCTTGAGGTAAGCCCCTATCAAATTTGTGCTTCTTGTTAAATCAAACTGATACAAAGAACTAGCTTAAACAATTTCCATTTCTGTTAGCTATTATAACAGAAAATCGTTCTCCACGACGGCTATCTGTCAGCTCCTGATACATAACTACTATATAGAATAGTAGCTTTATTCATCTTTATTTCTTTTTGGTTTATCTCTTTTCCCTCTTTTAATTTGCATCAATACATGTATTTCATGTAGCCTTTCTCTTTGAACTTGCATCATTTACCCCAAACAAGCCGCAATGAAAACATTTGTTAATAAACGTTTGTTCTTCATTTCCAGGTAAGGCATCATGGTGCGTTTAAAACAACGCTACAGTGTAAACTTTATAAAGAACAAGAAAAAGTCCATACGAAATGGGGACAAAATCTATCTTCAATTGTGTTTGAGTGTAAAATAGCAGATGCTGTGGGGAGTCCCGTGGAGATCGTCAAGGAAAGATACCTCTAGCCAGTGGCGGATGAACAACAAACATTTCTCACGCGTGGACAACATATAAATGTGCCTGCAAGTTTTCAATGATACATGATATATCTGGGAGTTGTACTGTGTTCGGCGATGTACCAACGAATTTCAATCGTTGCTGTCAGAAACAAGTGCTATTAGTGCAATCGACAGAACATTCGATATCGACGAGAACAGATCGCAAAGTTGACAATAAGATAAACCCAAAGGTGTTGAATGCGAAGACACAAGGCAAATAAGAAACGTGGTAGATATGAGATTTAATAAATCGACAGACCGTCTGTGGTCTATACAATCCCCTCGCTGCAAAATTGCTATACAACATGCCAAAGTAATTCTCCAGTTTAATCAATGTCGTGTCACAATGGGTCAACATGGAACAAATGCGTCAATGTTTCAAGGTGGCATGCTCTCGGTTTGAGAGTTGAATAACTATCAACTCATGAATGGATATGCCGATTGAAGGATGAACTTTTCTCGGACTGTTTCTGTACAAAATGGCCACATCGTCACTACCCTAATAAAAATTTGGTGGAGTTGCATTATTTTCCATTTCCGTCTGGTAACCGTGGATGTAGTTAACTTGCCACTGGTATTTGTGTAATATTAACACTATAATTACACAAGATTGACAGCGGGTATAACACACGTAATATGCCATTGCTGTTTTGCATTGTCAGTCCTTCTCAATTAGGCCGAAAACTGTCTGTCAAAATGCAACCACGTTGCCATTCTTCTTAAAATATCAAGAATGCAATGTTTTCCATTCCATCTATTCTATTATAATCTGGTCTGAGAAATCATAGCTGCTGGTAGCCACAAGGAAGTAAATCAATCTCGAGTGTTTAGGCTATAATCATAGAGAGGATCGTCTAGAATGAATCCCATTTCAGCAGAAAACCAAAAGTCGTTTTTATCGACAAATGATTATCTGTCCGCAAGCTCAAGATACTGAGACTGAAAATTTTTCATTATAACCACTCATTGGAATTTTCACTCGTTCGTCCTTAACGCGGTATGTTCCTTATATACAAGCCCCAGATCCAAATGCTCAGTGCTCCGCAGATAATACCGCATTACCTTATTCATCAGTCAATTTTAGCAACATCAGGCGTGAAATAAAAAATATATATAACACAAGCCTATTGCGTACAAGAGAGAAGCAGTTAATAAGCACAATTGTAATCGTTTCTCTGAGATTAATATGTCCCATTCGGACTATCGTGTTGTTTTCTTCAAATCCAATGAAGGTATTATCCAAAGCAAGAAACTCGTCTACGTAGCGTTTTGTGAATGAGGAAGAACGGATTATGGAATGATATCAGATAGATGTCTACCAAAATGGGTGCACCATTCGCACTTATTTAAATACATGTACATCTGTTGGTATATAGCGTTGTCATTTTCCAATATATATTCATATTGAGAAATTCAGGCAACTCTGTAAAAATTCCAAGAATTATATCCCTCACATGCAGTAGAACAGAGAAAAGCGGATTCTCACATAATGAAGAGTAAAGGTATATATGCCTTCGTGTCTCTACGGTACGTGTCCTTCCGTATCAAGTTGTAAGTAACATATTTTGAGGTTTCCGTATCCGCATACATTCTACACCAGAATTTAGACTGTTAGTCCAAGAGGCCCGCCTTCTGTACATGTCATTCGACAAATATATGTAGGTTCATTGTTTTGGTGAGAAATTTGAATATACCCTAAATTTAAAGATACCTTAAACAGGCCACCCTAACAGCACCAGTACTGGAGTAGTGATACCCTTAATAACAATAAAATAGTGTTTCATTCCTGGAATGATACGAATTTACGAATTGACATTGTAGAAGCTGGGAAACTAAATTAGAAAACATTTGTCATGGATAACAACTTTTGGAGTCAAAGTCAGACGACGTTACCAGCAAGATTCTATTCGTATTTTTAAGCAATAGCGAGTCAAGCAACAGTAAAACATTTCATGGTCAGGAAGGAGAATATATCGACAATATATTGTAAAAGGTTGCACGGTTTCTATACAGGCAAAGATGGCGTGTCAATGATATAAAATTAGTGTACAACTGGATTCTATCTGCATCAGCTGTCTTCTTTGGAGTTTGTTCGAGGGTTGAAGAATAACCACGTCAGGTAGGCTTTGAATACCGTTTCTCACGCGTATGTCCGTGTTAGGCCAATAACAGGAACTTACAGGGGGTATTTGGCTTAATGTCGCACACAAGTTTGTTTCACTCGTATGGTGACAGCCAGTGTGGTTGGTGGAGGAACCTGGAGTATCCGGAGAGGACCACCGCCCGTCGCCAAGTAGCTGACAAACTTTCACACATAGACCAGCTGGGCTCAAACCCGTGCCGTATCAGCTAGGTTAGGTTAGCGGTCACCAGCGAAGCACCTTAGACCACTCGACCACCGAGGGCCATCCAGGAACTTACAGTTTTTGACCGATGCCGACACATGTTCACAATTCCATGTAAATCTAAAGAGGGTTTATCTGGACATTTTTGGTGATTCGAACGAGTTCTCGGACCGTTGACTCTTTTATACATTCTCGTACATTCTTCATCCCCTACGACTGTTTTGAATTAGCCTGTTGTTATCCAAAGAATCGATAAAGTAGTCCCGAAAATCTCTAATGTAAACCACACAGACATCTGAATCCTAACAGCGAAGAATTTCTCACTGGGTTTTTCTCTTTCTTCCTGTAAACCCATTTCTGAAAATCCTTTCTCCATCTTGGTGATGATTATACGTCGTGCTCCCTTTATTGATGGGAGAGAGACTGAGATCGTCCTATATCTACTGGTGAGAGTGAAAGGTAATTCAATGCTCCATAAAGCAGACGGAGTCCTGGTCTAATTCCTGTAATGGTATGACTTCGGATCAATACTGTCCCCTTAGAGATGTTGTTCCATACATAACGTCTCTGTGTGCGGGCTTGTGTACGTAGATAGTTAAATACGACGAGGATAGAGACTGATTCCAGGAAAAGACCACAAATACTTTATCGAGTTGAGTTTCTGAGAAGATCGGTTTACTCCGAATGGCCAACTCACGTGACGAAATCATTGTGCTACTGATCAATAGTAAGGATTGAGATAATAGGGAGAAACAGATTCGTTTTGTTGTCCTCATATTCAACTAGTTCGTGTGGACACACAAAACAAATTTAGTTCTATCTGTGCCACGTGTGATCGATTGACGGACAAATCCCCTTGCCTGGCCCATATGTTATATTATTGTATGCGGAAGATAAATGTATAAACAAAGATGATATTTGAGCAATGAACTGACGTATGTAGACAGGACGGTAAAACAAATGAAAATACACTGATCTAATTGACATTTTAAATAACCTAATCTGACTGACCTTGATGCCATGCTTCAGTCCATGAGAAGTAATCTGTTCAGTGTTGCGTGAGACAATCACTTGACAAGACTCCTCCCTCCTCCTGAAGCGGAGGATATAGTTTTCATTGTCTGGGTTGATCTGCCCTGATCTTGATTGCATGTGGTCTAAACAGTTCAGGGAGATCCCACTTTCTAAAATGGAGGTAAAAAGGTGGTTTTTCCTTGATAACTTGATTCCTGCTAAACAAAAGCTTCCAAACTTCAGGAGGATTAATCTATCCATTGTTTTATGTCCTAAAATTAATTTGCCATTTGAAGAACCAGTCATTGTTGTTTCAATAGCGTGACAAATATTTGACCTATTATTATGCAAATTAGACAGATGGCAATTTTTTTATTACCATTCAATGGGGATATATATGTCTGTGTGCGCCTCAAGAGGATTTTGCTGAATTCTTTATGTAAACTGCTATGCTATAGCCTGGACGTATTAGCTCATATAGTATAATGATCATCAATAACCTGAAAAACGTGACATACCAGATTTTATTCGCTCTTCATTAGACAAACGAAATTAGCCTGTTTAATCATACTGACAATATCAGTGTGAAGACAAAGCAAATAATTATGTGTTGTTGATAAGGGAGTTCTTTTATTTGATTATCTCATTCAGTCAAAATGACGGATATAACAATGTTTTGACAGCCATATTAGGGTTGCATCCAGAATTGATGAGGCCAATCATTTCTCGACAGAGCGCGTAGGACCAACGTGGACATACAAGGTTTATTCTCTCATCGCAGGCTAAGTTGGCACACTATAGACAGTCTATGAAGCCAAACCGAACGTTTCCCAGATGTCAGTGTTGTTGAGCAGCCACCTTAACAGCACCAGCTCTTCACGGAGTACGTAATACACTTAATAACAACAAAAAAGTGTTCGATGGAAAATATATTGTAAAAGGTTGCACTGTTTCTGTACAAGCAACGATGACGTGTCAATGAAAAATATCAGTGTAGGCCTACAACCGGATTCCATTTGCATCCGCTGTTGTCATTGAAGTTTGCTCGCGGCTTTGGCCACCGTTTTTCACTCTTATCTCAATATTAGACCTATGACAGGAACTTACAATTTGCGGCCGATGATGACACATCTTCACAATTAAAGGTAAATATAAATTTTCCCAAAGGAATTACCCGGGCCTTTTGTGTGATTCGGAGGAATTCTCGGGAGGTTCACTCGTCTATACAATCTCGCATATTCTTCATCCCCGACGACTGTCGTGGATTAGCAGGTAACGTGAATATTTCCAAAAGTCCCTGATGTAAACCACACAGACATAATATATGAATCCATATATGAGACATATGAGGCCCGCCCTCTATCAAGTCATTCGACAAATATATGTAGGTTATTGTTTTGGTGAGAAATTTAAGCCGTGCGACGTCGGACATTACAGGGTAGTTTTTTTGGGGTATTCTTGCAGTTACCAGTTTACCCCATGTTGATGCGTTTACTCCATCAGACGTCCTCGATACTCATCCACTAACACCAGATGAGTTATTCTTTGAGCCGATTTCTCGTTACAGCTCCCGAGCTAGCGTGTCTAATTCCGCTTAAGCCGATGCTAGTGGCCGTGTGGATACTTCATAGTCTCCACATAAACAGCTGTGCCTGAGGTACTAAGGCTACGACCGAGAATTCACCATATTCTCTGATCCGAATGTGAGGTACCTAGGGAATCTTTCCTGAAGAGCCATATGGATGCTTTTAGTCGCCAGGCGTCATCAAAATGTTCCAATCCAATCAAATCGCTCCTATTCCTAAGAACTGAGAGGGTCTGTGCCCAGTGGGCTTGTACCTTTCATTCTGTTAGCCCATTTCGCGAACTGCTTTCTCCAACTTGTTGATGATTATACCTTGTGCTCACTTTATTGACGGGTCAGAGATTCAGATCGTCCTATATCTGCTGGAAAGAGGGAAAGATAATTCAATGTCCCATAAAGCAGACGGAGGCCTGGCCGAATGGATGTAATGGTAATACGTCGGATCAATATAGCTTTCTTAGAAATGTTGTTCCCCGCATAACGTCTCTGTATGCGGTCAATGTACAGATAGTTAAATACGAGGAGGATAGTGACAGATTCTAGGAAAGACCACAAATACTTCATCGAGTTGGATTTCTGAGAAGTTCAGCAAACCAGCGTGACGAAATCATTGTAGTTCTGGTCAATAGAAACAGCATCGTTTTCGGTTATCATATTCAACTATTTCGTGTACAAATTTAGTTCTATCTGTGCGACGTGTCATCGATTGACGGACAAATCCACTTGTCAGCTGGCCTATGTTATGTTATTTGAATGTGGTAGATAAATATATATCCATTGAAGCACTGATGATGTATGTAGACACAACGGTAATACAAATGTAAATAATCTGATCTGATTGGTCTTTTGAATAACCTCATCTGATTGGACTTTTAAATAACCTAATCTGATTGGTCTTGATGCCATGCTTCAGTCAGTGAGACGTAACCTATTCTGTGTTGCGTGAGACATCACTTGACTATGGTTCATCCTTCCTGCTGAAGTGGAGCCTATATCTTTCAATGTCAGGGTTCATCATCATCCCTTGTCATGGTTCGACCATCAATTCCTTGCCATGAGGGATATCTTATAAGCCATAACGACTGTGAACGGGTTGATTCGGAGACATTCCGACGCGCATTCTTGATCTCATGACCTCTATGTATATTTCATCCCATCTTCTAGTATTGAAATCACATGTTCCGTATCTATCGTTGTTTTGGATCGCACACATATGATTTTCCTTCAAAGAGCTTTTACTCCGATTTCTATTCCGTATGAACTCAGCCTTCGTCGGAATATACAGAGATTCCACTAAGATTGTGCATCGCTTCAAAATATCGTCCGTTCATTGGCTGTTATTTTGAACTGCCAGTTCCAGTAATAACTGTACACCCTAACCTACCTGCATGGCCTGATACGGAGATACGGAGTATACCGACATGCAATATGGATGATGGGGTTGATCTGCCGATAGCTTGATTGATATGGCCTAAAGCCTAGACGTATTATCTCATATAGTAAAATGACCATCAATAACCAGGATAATGTGACATGCCAGATTTCTTTAGATTACCTTTCATTCTCCATTAGGCAAACGGAATTACCCTGTTAAAACATACTGACAATATCAGTGTGAGGACAAATTCAATAATTATGTGTTGGTAATAAGAAAGTTCTTTTACTTGATTATCTCGTTCATTAAAAATGACGGATATAACAATGTTGTTGCATCCAGAATTGATGAGGCCAATGCTTTCTCCATAGACCGCGTAGGGCCACCATGCACATGTCAGGGGTTTATATCGCTGTTCGCAGGTTTGCACGGAACACATAGTCTATGAAGCCAAATCGAACGGAATATATAAGAATATTACGACACTCCAGCAAAATACATAACAATGATGCAAGACAAAAGTAATACTGATTGGGGAGTAATGAGAGCAGCACTGAAAGAAACAACTAATGTGTTCTCTGTGTGATCAAAGCTACATCCAGTATTTTGAATGTGTAGCGCATCAGGAGATGTTTTGAAAACAGTCAATACGATTGCTCTACATATCATTACCGCCTTGGACGGAATTCGGCCTTTGTGACACATATAAACCAGAAGGAGACAGAGGGGACATTAGTTTTCATCCGTATAAGAATATAGAATATTGAATAGTGTTTGGTGTCAACAATGTTCCTACTTCATCCCTCAATGTGACCACTGTTGCAACGTGATCTTAATAATCATTTGCGATCCGTATTCCATTCCCCAAAATTGAAAGGAATTTCAAACGCGCCGGAACAGAAATAGTTAATCGCGAGTAGCAAGTCAGGTAAAAAGCAAAGGAAGTATCAATCAGCAATTCCATGTGTTGGCCTATGTAATATAGTACAGCTGTACAGAAATGTTTCCTGTGTGCTGGATTAGACCTGGGATACAATATGGGATAATATTTTATCCCAGATTAGACAGTGTCGTGTCAACGGACCAATATGAACTTGAGCGAAATCAATTTTACAGGCTAGAGAAAACCACCTCTCTAAAATAGAGGTGAAAAAGGTTGTTTTTTTCCAATAAATTCATTGATATATCGAAGATAAAAACACCTGCCATAGGCGGCCATGGATATATTTATCCGCATCGGATGGTATTGAAAAAACAAATTGTCGTCTATCTAATTTGCATAAGAAAAGACGACATGTTTTGTTCTCTGTTAACGATTGGTCTATGCACACTTTCGTTGGAAAACCACTGTTTCGGCATGTAACAATATTTAAAGTAAGTCGCCTGAAGATTTTGTAGCGTTATAATGGATAAGTCAAAAGTTATCAAGCAAAAACGACCTTTTTTACCTCCATTTTATAGAGGTGGTTTTTCCCTAACCTGTCATAGTTTTGGTTAAGTGTGAATCAGTGATATAGCTAATCAGAACTTGAGCACATTATTGTTACATGAACAATTTTACCTCTATGGTTGATGGGTTCACACCAAGGATTAAGATATACCAAACATGCATCTGCTTGAAATAATTATTAGGTTTGAGTTAACCTGAGGAGCAATCTGTTTTATATGTTTCTGTCATAGGTTATTGTTGGTTTATACATGTACCTGAGTTTGACTTCCATCGAAGGTAAGAGAAAAAAAATTGATGCAAGTTTTGATAACTGTTTCTTCCATTTCAGTACCGGTATCTTTGACAGGATGGTCTGGCGGTCTCATGAAACACGTAATGGGAGGTAGACTGCTTTGAAACACCTCCCAGCTTGAGACATGTTCAGATCCGTTTCACCTGTGACATTTCTCAAAAGTTGGGACAAAGTCATGTTTGGGCTTCGACGTTTCATTTTCAAACATGTAGTCGTCTCTAACATGCTTCAGATTGAGACATGTATACACAACACATGTTTTAATATCCAGGACGTCACATGTTTCAAACGAACACATGCTTAACAAAGACATCTCACATTGAGACATCATTAACTCATGTGAAGATTACGCTTGTTTCCATTTGAAACATGAAGCCGTTTCAATATGAAGCATATACGTACTCAGGTGTCCCAAAAGTTGGGACAAAATCATGTTTCATTTTGAGACGTTATTACACGTCACCAATTATTACAGTGTACTCGAGAGCCATAAACCATGTTTACAAGTCGTTCAGTTTGCAAACTATCTAGGAAAACATTCCATCACTCTTGTACGCCAAGTGGAAACCACCATCCGTAGGCATGGTTCGTCTGACAAAGACGAGCCATGACAGAAGGCGAAGTCGCCAGGACAAATACAAGCGTCTAGTCCGTCATTCAATATTTAGCCGTCGTCCATTAAAGAATGTTCGCGTCCTCAAGCCATAGGTCTATTCCATATTCCATATAGCAGCATTAGCTTAATCCATATGATTTTCGTTATAAAATCGTTATCAGGAGAATGATGTATCTCAGTCAGCCATTTGACTCAGTCAGCCAGCCAGTCAGCAAAAGTAGAAAATAGAAAATATGTAAAGACATTTCCGTATTCAGGAGTGATACTGTAACGGTATATAAGCGACTATTCCGTGATAAAAATAGTTTACTGAGATTGTACAACATCATGTTGTCATATCCGACATTCGATAGTAAACCGTGGCCCATTTTGCCACGAGGATTGACGGCAAAACTGTATACGGACATATATTTTCCTTTTTAGTGATTTTAACACTTTGTCGTAGCCAGACAGAGCCAATAGTAAAGTAAAGCTCATTCTACAGATCCGAATTTAGTAGAGTGTCCGGATATTTTTAAACATTTTTGGCAAATCCATTTTATTAGTGTTTTAATTTTTTATCGTGGGAATTCTATGGTATCCTAATCACGATAATTCACTGTGAGGGTGATGAGGCGACCTCTTCAATTTCTTCATGTGAGTTAATTAAATGTTTAATAAGTAATCAGTTATTTTGGCTTTAAATATTTCAATGAAATTATGCAGCCCGATTCATTTAGATAGATGACTGTAGTTCCATCTCTATTTTAGAATTTCAATCTATCTTAACATGTCTTCGAATAAACGAAGTTCTGTGACATTTATTTGTTGTTTTGTTTTGCAAGAAAGCTCAGGTTAGTGTGGCTAGTGTTTTAATGCATGTGCACAAGTAGAAGTATGTATACAACGTGCATACGCCTTCCGAATGGTTGAAACCTTCATCTGAAGGCATCTCCATTTTATTCTCGAAACAAGTAAGAGTTATTTCGAGGGGGATGGAGATGGTATTGTGCTTCAACATGTTCGCGAGAAAACCGGGAGCAAATCGAGACAACAATCGATAGAGATCAACCGGGACCCTTCGAGATGAGATATTTATCGGTTCTACATGTTTATCGAGAATCTGTCTCGATCGATTGGACGTGACCCCTTATCTCGTTGAAGTTATAGATGTTTGAAATACACGAACTGTTTTATGAAATGCGATAAAATAAATTCTCGGACGAAACAGATAAAAATGAGAAACTCTTTAAAAGTAGAATTTATGTTTAACCCACCAGGCCGGGGGAGTCATTATGAGCTGAATGACAAAAAAAAGTGGGAACTAACACTCCATGACTTGTTTATCACTTTTGTGTCATTTTGAGCTTATTTGCATACCCCCAATACAGATGATCATGGGTAAATTCAAAATGGCGACCAAGTGGGGCACCAGAAAAGTTATATTTCGTCATTTTTGCTCAAAGTTCCTGCTTTTCTGTGAGTAAAAGTGAGCAAAAAGTGTTTTATTTCACATGAGATTATTATTTATTAATTTATCGTGCAGTTTTTGCAAAAAAAAAAAAAAAAGAAAAAAAATCCAAAAATTCGTCTAAAAAGCCTGTCTTGAAAAAGACCTCACTATGATGTCATCATTGGGGCCATCTTGGATAGTTTAATTTTTTTTAGTAGAGCATGATCCAAGGGTATAATGTGGTAGGTTTCAACCCCCCATCCCCAGCTTAACGGGTAAGAAACGGTGGGGGGGTCGTCGAAATGGACCCCAAGCCGGGACAGGTGTCAAACGCCCTGGGCTAGCCGTTATCATCAATCTAAAACAAAAACTTTTTTCTGAAAAATGTTGGTTTAATTAAGAATAATTCATTTGTCAGGAATAATAAAACATATCAGAAATCATAGAATCATAACCTTTCAAAACATACAGGGCAGTTTTATAGCAGTAGTCTACTTTATAAATCAAAATCAAAAAGGGGTGTCGAATATTTACGGGACACCCGGGCATCGGGTCCTTAACATGGCGGTGTGACGATTACCTTTATCTTTATATTGCAGACCGTATCAACATTCATAGGGATTAAATGAACCGATCTTAGGCTGATTTATTTGGTTGCAGAGGGAATGTATTATCGTATAAATATTTCAGGAGCCCAATGTGTATCGATTTCGTTTACTTGGAGACTTCAAAGAGACGAGGTTACAAGTACAAGGATCAAAATCCACGAGAAAAAGCTTTCGCGGATTTCCACAGTTTAGCTGAGTGATCGATTATTTTTTTACCGTTCAGTAGTGGCAAATCCATTTTATTCGGATAGTTTTTTATCCGTTCCTGGGAATTGTCATATGATTGTATGGCATGGAGACTTCTTGGAGTTGAGAATAATTCATTTCATGAAATCAGACGCTCGTAGCTTTATTGATATTTTAGACTTTTAACATTCTACTGTATGAGAAGACGTCCATCTATATTCATGTATATTGTAAACCCAGTACACTATTACCACGAAATCCAAGCCGACATGAAGTAAATTTATCAAAGGATCCGTATAGTTTTTTGTAAGATGGATGCTTACAAGATGCGGGACAGGCAATAATTTTGGTTTTAATTCCCAGTGAAAGGAACGGTAGCGGTGATCAGGATGAAAGCCCGTGTTGGATTTGGTGTTGAAATAATCATGAAACCTGCTGGCGCTTTATCCTTCTTTCCATGCATTGTGCATTCATGTTAATCGAATGCCACTTTGCTTTGAAGAAAACATTTTGGGCCGCACCGTACCATCCGAAAATCATCCAATAATCACTTGTCATAGTGGATTTCTGAGAACAGAAACGAGATCACGGTCGCACATGCGCACAATTAATTTTCTCTCCAAAATTGCCGCACTCGGTGAGGTTGACCGCGCCGCCCAACGGCACCAACTACTATTCTTCAACTAAACATAGAAATACGTGTTAATTTTATTTTATTTCACGCCCGATTTTCAAAAGCACTATTTCGTAGCCGGCTCACTATGTGATCGTCAGATGCTCCTCACGGGTGGCTTTTTGTGCGTTCCATGTGAGAGGCTAAGTTCCTTCAATACGGAAGTAGCCGAACGCGAAATTGGCACAAATCAAATTATCTGACTATAAATAATATGACTTGTCGCAAATGCGAAAATTTTCACAATGGATTTTGCTGCAAGATGTCAAATGCGACTGCCTGACATAAGTAATTCCTCAATCGTCTGTCACAAGTAATCCGTGTATTCAATACAGATCCAATGTATACAATTATAGATGAGCACAGATCAGTGCTTGCCCTGCTGGAGAACTTTAATAAATCACAGGTTGAAATAAATTGTGATCTGAAAGAGAGATAGAGTGAGAAAGTTAGATTTAACGTCGCCTGAGTGATCTGAGTATCTGAGTTGATAGAGGGTTTAGATTGTCTGCCCGTACGCGTGAGAACACCTTGTCAGACAGATGGCGATCTGCCACATGATGTCGCTCACTTAGGATAGGATACCTCCTCCATTATTTCCCGATACTGGGGTATCGCATAATTTCTCGGTTCCCCGTAAATGTTCAGTTCATTCCATGGAGTCATTATTACACAGCAAAAATAGTTCCAATCACAAAGATGGTTAGGTGGTGCGACAGAAACAACATATCTCTCGTATCCGACATCCTGCACTTATAACCGAACGGTCGTCTTTGTGACACCAGTATCAGGATTGAACGCAACATTAACAGGGCGGTGGAAAACGATGCCAGAATACTGATAAGAAGATATACCGACTGCATATTTCTGAGAAAAAAACATAAGTGCCAAAGTGATCACTGTGAGGATTTATATCCCAACCACGCCTTTATTTAAGATGTCTATGTGGACATTTAAGATGTCTATGTGGACATCTTGAATGACATGACCACACGGTCCCTAGAACCAGCTTGAGCGATATTAGATACAAATATTCAGATCGATGATGTAATAGTCCATCAAGTCATCTGTTGGGAAATGATAAACTAAGTGACCGCCAGATAAAAACAACCCAACGAGGAAGCATGTGTTGTGTAGAATACAAGCGCGTAATCAGAACAATTAAGTGAGACCCGACGCCGACCAAGCGCTTGATTCTCCACCGTGTTTACAAGTCACAAAATTACAGCTACTATGATTTGTATAGAGGGAAAATCTCGGGGACGTCACGTCCAACAGACGAATCTAACCTTATACAGACAACAATTAAACGACTGAATAGCAGGCATCCGATGAAAGTTCAAATGAACGCAACCTAGTTTACAGTAAGACAGCTTTGATGATGCGCCTGTTATGCCTCTGCCCAAATCCGTATAAGTGTGAAGAAATTTCGTCGTCTAGTTAGATAATTTTTTTGAACACAATGGGAAACTACAACGCACAACGTTCAATTCAAATGAAATTAAACACATTTGATGAAACGTGGCTTCAGAGATTATGCATACTATGGTGATATTTTGCTATTAAAACCGCCGAAAAGAATAAATCAACCCAAAGAATGAAACAACCCAAATAATAAAACAAAATTAGGACTATTTTAACTGTGGTGCGATTTATTTTCTTTTTTAATAGTTTGAGTTAATTAGAATGCACCAATCTTTAAAATAAAAGTAGGCATAGAACAACACTCTTTGATAACACGAAAATAGGTTATGGCTTCTGGAAAGGGATTGTCAGACTGAATTGTACCCCAGACCTCATTGTACTCGTAGATTAATCAGGTAATGGTCTCTAAAGTTCACCGCTATCGATTTTTTCTAAACCCGTTGTTCGGACTGCATATCACCGACCGGTTGATATATGACCCACCAATTCCCCTTCATGGTCTTGCAAGGCATTCTCGTGAAAAGTCTCAACTTTGTAGATTGTCTTCATCGCCCGGGCTTACAGCCATTTCAGGCAGCCATTAAACTTCATGGTTCCACATTTTGGGCAATATTAAGGCTGTGTCTATCTTCATAGGAACATCCCGTCAGCTAGACCGAAATACGGACAAGTAATTTTAGTAGAAGGGTCTATACCGATCGCTGGGACAATTTACCAGGCGGTTGGTTTGCTAAGGCTCGTTATTCGCTCACCCTATTTCCTATCACAAGTACCATTCCCCATTTACAGCTCCGCCATTTCCCACATTTATTGAAATTAAAACTATTGTATATGCCTTTGGATAGTCTCAGTCATACTTTATAAGGCAGATATTGATAACCGTTAACCCGTGAGACGCTTCTGATATGGGGCCGACAGGACAATTAAGGCAGATACATCTGATGTTCGTGACTGGGAAGAGTTTTAATTGTCATTTCACACGTTTAATAGTTCAGATGATGGAGTACATGACTATAGTGGTCGGCGAACTGATAGATAAACACGCCATCACCTTAATTACCACTCCGTCTAAGAATATCCCTAAGCTAAAGCAGCCGATCGAATAAGGTCTGAGGAGAATGATTTGACTGCGTCCAAAACTACTGGAACCGTTATGCTATTACATGACGTATACTGTGGAGCCCCATATTTCTAGAATCAACAATGCGCATGCCCAGAAGTTGAAACCGTAAAACGGCTACACGGAGCTAGAAGTAGAATGAGTGAATTTTGCAAACAGCAAAAATAGAGTGCTGCTCCATGGAAGAGTCTCTTCTAGGATAGATATTTTGCTGTTTTCAGATTACAATTGATTACTGCTGCGTTAAACAGTGCTACCTTCTCACGGGATATTCATGGTCAATGCAAAGCCAAATATCAAAGAAGATGCTTGGAGACATGCATTTATTTGGTGTATTGCGAGTTCTATATGTTCTATTCTGGACATAAGAAAATAGTACAAAGAGAGTATATGATAAAACATTCGTTTTCCTACATGTACCTCTCCCACCCCACATGACTTATGTCCCAGACCGCTGTAATTGATACGCAAACGTCTCGGGGTTACCTTATGAATTGTACAGTCGAAACGCTTATTATTATGTGTTGTAAGAAATATTTCTTTCTAAACGAGTGCTTGTGAAAATAGTTTTTTCTTCAACCGTATTATACAACGAAGAATTATTTTATTTGACTCTTCGATATTCCAAAATGACACAGTATCCAAGCGTTTGTCTATGCTCATAGACAGTTTATGGAATAAGATTTTTTGTAATGGAAGTTGTGCGATTGAAGCATATTGTACAAATTATCAACTTGGAACCTAGAAATCGGTTTCATATTTTGAAGGATATATAGGCACTTTAAATAGAAATCACGGTCCTAATCAGGCACTCAATTGAAAGATGGAAGCGATCAGATTCTGTGGAGCCAGTGGCCAATCCTTGTGATTCTTGGTATAATACTTGCTGGCTCAATTGTTTCAAATTGGGTCACCATCGATTGGAGTTATGTTGAAGCATTCGCGGAGCCTGATAGACGCCTATATTAATTGGTCTCTCTATACCAGCCCTTTCCAGAGAAACGAACAGGGATTGTGCATTTCGTGTAATATTATATTGATCAGTGAGTTATACTTCATCCAGATTATGTTATTTAGCACTACTCTGTTATCAGATTTGCGAAACAGGTATCCTGTTTGGATGCTGTCATATGGAATACATATAACAAATACCGGCCATTTTAGCCAGGTAACAGCCTTAGAAATGAACGTCAATTTCGAGCGCCGTCAAATGTACTCTGTTGCACATTAGAGCCAGAAGCAGATTTGTCATCTCTTGCTTCGCGTAAGGCTATATACATGTAGTAACCTATGTTGAATTTTATTCTGTTAATCTGCGTACCATAATGCGGGTTGTGCGAAGATTGAAGCAAATTACAAAGCTATTGATAATACCGTGCAGGCAAATATAAAAAAACCCCAGGAGTTTATTTAACCAGTTGGATATGTATGTAAGGTAGCATGTTTAGGAATGGAGAACAAGTCTTATGAAATTCTTTGCAGATGACCAGTGAACACCATATGCCACGATGGACTATGCAAGTAAGTCCAATCGAATCCAAGTTGGACGCATTAGTCGTATATCCTTTTCACGTCATAGCATTTGTCAACAATAAGCGCATCTCGGTAACGTGATGATGTATAGATTTATTGGCATGTGATGAATCCGCTACGTGGGCATAATGTCACCCTGACATGCATCTCCCTAGTATAATCCGTGGCGTGTCCGACTTCTCCTACTCCTCCTCCTTCTCCGCTTTACTCACTGCACAGCGGGTCGCATATGTGTGGCGCGGGATCGGGTGGGGCGAGAGGCCTGGGATTTTCGCTGCCTGAGATTCCATGGGCCAGGCTTGCACCCTAAAGTAGAATGGGTCGACTGGGCACGCGCGATGAGTAGTAGTATAGAAAGGGCACGCGATGGTGTGGCGCGGGAAAGGGTGGGGCGAGAGACCTGGGGTTTTCGCTACCTGAGATTCCATGGGCCAGGCTTGCACCCTACAGTAGAATGGGTCGACTGCGCATGCGCGATGAGTAGTATAGATAGGGCACGCGATCTCCCTATCCCTATAAACTAACCCATGGGGGTGAATGAACCCATAGGAGTGAATGCGCCATGGAGGTGAATGAGCACTCGTAATCATAATTAACGTTGACGTTGTGATGGTTTCAGAAATATGCAGTCAGTATATTTGCCTGTGGGTTCATATGACATATTGTCAGTACGCTGGCATCGTTTTTCACCACCATTTTAATGTTGCGTTTGATAGCTTGTCTGCCGATTTGACCGCTATATTTTACAACAGATTAAAAGATGAAAAGTTTAGTTGAATATAGAAGTTGCGTGTGCAAATGCATTTGTAGCTTCCCAAGTGGTATTCAGCTCTCTTGCCCAACACAAAAATACACTCTCATTTGCAAGAAATCTCCGTTGACATATCAACAGTGTAAGTACGACCAGTGGTTTCTGAATTAGAGAATGAGCGAGGTACGTCACAGTGTGCGATGGAATACTTGTCTTCTCGTTGGGATAAACCGTTGTTTCTGAACACGCATTCATATATACATCAGATGGGTGTGAACGATTTCGTAAACGATGTCACCAAATTGTGGGATGCCCACAATGTTGGTATTTGACACTATTACTATCAAAATACAGACAGATAAAGTGACATTGCGGGATGACATATACAGAAGAAAGATGCATATACAGTGTGAGTGCAGTAGTAGTGTGAAACGGGATGTTGGGGCTACTTGCGTTGTTGTTGTGCTGCGCTGTTCTGGCTGATTTACACTATACGCATACCGAAATAGGTGGGCTAAAAGTGGAACGTCATAGCCCGAGGACGCGTGATAATATAATAAAATCGACCGAAAGATAGAACACTCATGGGACCAATTCAAAGAAGTTACAAATTATAACCTCTAAAAGTGATTATATAAAAATCTTCACTGATCACAAAATAATGATATTTTGACCAGTAGTAAAGTCACAGCGTGTAACGATCTCCGTTAATTCATTTAATGAAATCCCTTACTTCCTTAATAAAATTCGGTACATTCATAAAACTTACATGAACATGATATTTTTGCCTAGATACAAGTATTACGTATCATGGTATATCCTTGCATCTTGCATCTAAGATTTTTTCCTCAATTACGTAGAATGTTCCTGCAAAGTCAAGACATTAAGGTTGATTAAGGAAGTATCACTTAATGTCACACTCGTTTATGAAGAGCTGCACTCGTTTTTGTGCAAATTGTCCCTTTCTGAAGGTATCCTTGCCATGTTTGCATTAGAAGATCATGTTTTGTTCCCTCTGGTCAACTTTTTGTGACATTTCCTTCCACAAACATTTTGTGGTTTCAGTCATCTTCAGGGATAAATTATAATATAATTATATTCCTACATTGTGAAACACCCTGCCAGAAAATACTGGCTCGGGTGAGAATCGAACTCACGACTTAGGGGATACCGTCCGACTGCTCTACCAACTGAGCTACCGAGTCCAGTTGGGAACAGCTCGTTAATTCAATCCATTTCAATCTAGGAATATAATTATATTATAATTTATCCCTGAAGATGACTGAAATTATAAGTTGAAACATTGTATCTTCGAATATATATCCAAAATTCACTTGTTATCGTGGCGATATGCCGCGTACCTGTGAAATGGATTGAATTAGCGAGCTGTTTCCAACTGGACTCGGTAGCTCAGTTGGTAGAGCAGTGGGACGGTATCCCCTAAGTCGTGAGTTCGATTCTCACCCGAGCCAGTATTTTCTGGCAGGGTGTTTCACAATGTAGGAATATAATTATATTATCATTTTGTGGTTATTGCGCACAACACCAACATTTATTGTCATATGTAGTTCATAACTTGGCTAGGTTATAATTTTTGACTGTATAACGCGAAAGCTAGCGGGCTACACAGCCAGAAAAATGGTGATACTTATCGCCCTAAAATGAACAGGCATCATCACCATAAAAAGGTAATGGGCCATCACCCTTTTCCTGGCTGTGTAGCTTGAAAATATAGACAAACGGGAATGTCTCATTCTAATTCCGTTCCTTAATTCCGTCCGTGCGATATAGTTTTCTTTATTTTCTTGTTTTCTTCCGTCTGGAAATCTTGTTTCTAGAAGTTCTCCATCCACCTTGGTAATGGTTATATTATACTGGATCTATACTATCCACGCGTTGGAGATCGAGGTAGTTATGTATCTGCTAGTGAGACTGCCACAAAGATTCTGTTATACCACGACAGGAAAAAGTACAGTCGCTGTTAGAGGCCTGAGCTAACGGTGTTAGTGGTAACACGTTGAATGAATATAGCCTAATATATATGTTGTTCACCAAACAACTTCTCTGGGCGCTGACGATGTATACGTAAATACAATAAAGATATTGACTGATTCTAGGAAAATATCCCAAATACTTCATGGAGTTGGGCATCTGAGAAGATTGGGAATTTCACGATGGCGAATCCATAATGTTGTATTGATCAACAGAAGTAGGGATTGCGGAGACATAGTGAAATGTCTTCGTTTTGTTTTTCGTATTCAACTTTTACGTGTAGAAAGTTTAGTTCCGCCAACGGCGTGTGATTGACTGACGGACAAACTCAAAGACATCAGGTGTATTCATATCCCTTGTCTGGTCTATTTTCCGTGATTTGTACTGGGAAGGTAAAGTTAAACCATTGATAATGGAACCCTGAACTGACCAAGGTTGGTACGATAAATGGAATTTATCAAATAACCTGCTTTGGCTCGTGTTGATGCCATGGATCAGTCGGGTACAGGGAGGTCTTAGTCGATGCTTTTGTGTCTGTGAGAAGTAGTCTATTCAGTATTGTGTGAATCAAACACTTGATAATGATTCACCCTTCCTCCTGATGTGAAGTTTAGTTCTTTTCAATGTCAGGGTTGACTGTTATGTATTATCTGTTCAGGAGCTCTTGAATGTATGTGACATCATATTAGCCTAAAATCCCATAGCAACAGGATAGTAAATTACGATATCTGCCCGACTTCTTTAAATTACCGTTCGCACCTCATTAAACAGACGGAATTGACCTGTTATAAGATATATTGACATTAACATATTGAAGACAGAGCCAGTAATTATGTACTGGTGATGTGTTTTATTTGATTATCTTATTCATTCAAACTGACGAGAGCAGTCAACATCAAAATATATCTCGTATCGGATATCGTATTAATGTCGTTTTCATATTAATGAAATTCTCATTCGTCAATTCAAAATTCAAAAGGTCAACCAAGAACCCGTGACCCACATTTCCAATGATGTTGGAAAGATGATGAAGCGCATGTCCAAGAGACCATTCAGCTTTATTTGGCGATGACGGTGTCAAATCATTAAGATGTGGAATACACACACGTCTATAAATCTAGGCAGAAATGGAGCGAACTATTTTGACTATCTGGTTTTGAAGATAAAACACTCATTTTGAGA
Organism: Hanleya hanleyi; assembly: GCA_036873755.1. Classification (NCBI taxonomy): domain Eukaryota; kingdom Metazoa; phylum Mollusca; class Polyplacophora; order Lepidopleurida; family Hanleyidae; genus Hanleya; species Hanleya hanleyi. The sequence goes on along the minus strand of JAVTVY010042992.1, from coordinate 90,657 downwards.
TGTAGATCTGTTAAGCTGGTCATATTTGAATGTATCCTACGAATACAAGCGTATTGCTGTGCCCATAATCCAAATACCTAATTCATATAATAGAATTATCACAAGATATAAAAACAAAACAAACAATCATTGTATACAAATACATTGGCTAGTCTCTTGAAGGAGAGAAGCGGTGAACAGTTCTCAATGATGCTGGCAAGACAAACATGATGTTCAGAATACTATCAAATCCATACGATTTTCGTTGTAAAGTCGATATCCAGAGAATGATGTACCTCAGTCAAGCTTCGATAGTAACTGGTCATATGAACACCATCAACATCATGAAATACATAGGTTCATACCGCCCCTAGCCCCGGGTTAAGCGGAATTAGACAAAACTTACGGAACTTAACGTCAAAGAACTTGCACGCAACGCTCATATCTTGATATCATCATGGAAAAAATTGAGACACTTTCACTGGAGGCGCTAGCCCTGTTTCACAAGATTCTCCAATGACATTTTGTGGCGTTTATTATAATGGTAACATTTAACACAGGATGTAGTAATGCTACTAGGTGAGAGATATATATATACGCCATATGCACGTCCCACTAGAATATTGCTGTCCAGAGAGGGATAGTTTACGATTTCTAACTTGTAATCATCCATTTTGTGGCAAAGTCGATGAGATAGAAGGTATAGGTCTAAATATGATATGCCGTTAGGGCTATCTTTAGTTTCCTTCAAATGAAGATGGATATATATCCACTGCGTCGTTTATACAGCGATTATTCACACAGAGAAGATGGTTTAAATAGCGTTTGTGGAATGAGAAGGAACGGGATTTGAGTTGATCGGTTTTTGAAAGCACCTATATATTGTGTTCCCAAATTTCACATAGCTTTTATTGACGAGTAATTCAAGCAAACTCTATTAACCCTATCTTGCCTGGGCGATTTGGGGTGTATTGCAGCCTGTGGGGGGGGGGGGGGGGGGGGCGGAAAGTGTCCCCCCTATATATTTTCTCTACCACTAAGGCTAGAGCGCTGAAACTTACCACACAGTATCTTGGGTTCAAGCTCTACCGGGAAATGTAAAAGAAATCCAAGATGGCCGCCATGATGACGTCACAGTGACGTCATCTTCTCGGAAGCCAATTTTGGGCCTTTTTGGGGTCGATTTTTCTAAATTTTCATTTTTCCGATTTTTCTCTTGAAAAAAATCAAATAAAATATAGAATAATTAGTTTTGCATAAATAAAATACTGTCAAGGCCTTTTAGGCAAGAACAATGTGAAGAAATGGTGCGAAAAGATTGAAAAACACGATTTTCGCGGATACCACATGGCCGCCATTTTGAATTTACCTATGATCGTCTGTCCGGGGGTATATCAAAATCACCCCAATAAGATAAGCTTTAAAGTCACCAAGTTTCAGCCTCCTCGGTTTGGCCGTTTCGGAGCACCAGAGAAAAGTTCACTAGGGGGGTACTTTCCGCCACCCCTCCCAGGTCAGGTAGGGTTAACAAATAAATATCCCATGAATGATATCCCCTGTATGTACACAGAAAAATAAATTCCTTCAAGATTTAAGGAATATTCCCCGACTATTACACCAGCGGAATATTCCTCCACATAACTAAGGAATATTCTTTACCATGTTAAGGAATTTTCTTAATATGCTACGGAATATTCCTTATTGAATTTTAAGGAATATTCCGGGGAATAGTCGGGGAATATTCCTTAAATTTTAAGGATTTTTTTTCAGTGTAGCAGAGCTAAGGAAATCTTTATTGCTTCTGAGATTAATATATCACCGCTGGCAAATGTATCTTCACAGCCACCGAAAATACCAGATTTCTTTTTGAAAATTCGAATTGACCAATCGAATGTTTTAAAGCTGGACGTCAATCACTGATGTCAGCCTTGACGACTGGATGTCTACACAAGTAACACGGTATAAGCTGATACGATCTTGGTACACATGTAAAGAATCTGATTTAGTGTTGTTTTGTTGGATACAAATCATCACTTCTCCCTGAAGACATTAGTGTTCAACATCACCGTCTTGTTAGAAATCTTATTCAGTTATATCTCTATTTACAGTGTCATTCTGATAGCTCGGATGGATGAATCGAATTATTTTCCGCTATAATTTTGGATCATTAAATTATGCCGATCGATGATCACTATATATATCCTAGCCCTTTCTGAGAGCTCTTCGCCGATTCTTTTAAATGCAGAGAATTGATAAGATTATATTTGGATAACGGGCTTGGGTTGCGCCAAATCTCACAGCGATTTTCACATTATTCATTGAATTCTGAAAATAAGAATCAATCTGGAATAATAGTTTTTTTTGGTCATGGAAATATGTTACAAGAGACTGGTCGAAATGTCTACTAGTCGTGACTGACGCGATCTGTAGCTGTGTACAGTAAACCCTTTTTTTGGAGTTACCTATATAAAGTGCTCAAGCGGCATGCGTTCCGTCTATTTCCAATTCGGGTTTAAATTATTTGCTGAACTTGAGAGTAACCATTTCCTAACGTATGAAGATTCGTCGTGATTTTAAAAAGATAGTTCTTTACATGATTGATTTGCTTGTAGCGGGGCTGTACATGTAATACAATATACATATTTCACGAGCTCCAAATGTATCGATTTCATCTACTAGTCTTAGGAGACTTCATCCAGGTCAGGTTTCAAGTGCCAGTATCCACATTCCAGGGTGAAAAGCCTTCGCCGTGTTCCACAATTTAGCCGAGTAACCCATCATTTTTTAAAACATTATTGGCAAATCCATCTTATTCGGATAATGTTTTTTTATCTACTGCTGGGAATTGTATGATGTTTCAGTTCCTTGACGTTGCACATACACCTCTCGAGTTTCTATTTTGTGAGTTCATAACACAGTAATCCATTGATCTTGGAAGGAAAGTCTACAACAGAAGCCAAAGCCTTTGGGCATTTCAATGTCTGAGAAGTTCTATCGATACTTCAGACTGTTCACATTCGACTGTAAGAGAACACTTTCTCATGTAGTGACACATTTAACGTTGGATAGTCTTCTTTACTGATTTCGTTGAGGTTGTCGACATTGCCTCGGTTTAACCCTATCTGGCCTGGGCGATTTGAGGTGTACCGCAGCCTGGGGAGGAGCGGAAAGCCCCCTATATATTTTGACTATCTCTAAGGCTAGAGTGCTGAAACTTACCACACTATATTTTTTGGTCAACCTCTACTAGAAAATGTAAAAAAACTCTAAGGCTGCCACAGCGACGTCATTTTCAAAAAGTATGTTTTGACGATTTTCGGTCAGATTTTTCTAATTTTTATTGATGTGCAAAAACTTGTTCTTCTCAAAAACGGCAAGAGCAATTAGCAAATAATAATCTGATATGAAATAAAATAACTTTCGCCCACTTTTCCTCGGAGAAAAGCTGAAAGTTTGAACAATCATGAACAAGCCTTCCTCCATGAAGAATACCCGCATTCGCTCGGGATGCTGGATGTGTATAAATAGCTGACATGAGGGATCGAAATGGCTTTGGGGAAACGTACTGAATTCTCCAAGATCCTATCACCAATGTATGGAAGCCGGATGTATATCAATGAGAGGGATGGCTTCTGCGAATGTTCAGGGTAAGGCTCATTCTGTTCATCTAATAATAAATCGTGGTCAGGGTAATAAGCTGTTCTCGCTGATATGCACGACATGTTTGACGACCTCCTTCATTATACCCAGATATATTGGCAATGAAATACTTTACCGTGTCACGGGCATGTTGACTGGGATATCACACAACAAGAATATACCTGATCGGAGGTATACTTCAACATGAGGTAAGTAGCGTATCCAATACGTTATAGGTGTCATACCAGACATTCAGCGGCCAAAATCGAGCGGCCTTATTCGTGACCCCACTAGTACCAACATTAAAGCGGGTGTCAAATTAGTATTCACATAATCTCAACCTAGGCTGTATGTATGTATAATAGAGAAGTGATCAGCGAGTTTCGAAAATGCCTGGATTATTTTTGTTATCAAAAACAGTAACAGTTTCTAGTCAGTATGATACATGCTTTGCTTGGGGCGGTCAATTTGAATATCACACAACTTCCGAATAGTCAGATGGCCTCAAATTAAACCAAATTAGACACATGTCATGAGGCACAGATCGAGACATTCTGCACGCTCTCGAGAATAAAACAATCCTCCGACTCGTTTTCTGCTAGGAGTGATAACGACGTAGTCGACGATCATCAGATTACATTATTCAATGACAATGCACTAGATATAGTACAAAACTCTTTGATAACACAAAAATAAATTCTGGATTTGAGAATTGGGAAATACACTCATGTTAGGATTGCCAGACTGGATTGTAGCATAGCACATTGTATGAGCATAGTAATCGGGTAAATTTTCCTTAAGAGTTTACCCATGTTGATTGTAGCCATATTTTATATGTGTCTTGACTGCGAATCAGGTGATCTTTCGCCCGACAATTCCACTCCATGATCCTGCAATGTGCTCTCACGAAAGGTTTTTACAACTACGCAGATTTTCTCCATCAACCGGGCTTACTGCCATTTCAGGCAACCATTAGCCATCATGTTTCCAAATTGAGACAACCTAATTTCCGTTTCTTTCTTTATGAGAACATCTCGACCGCCAGACAGAATCAGACAGAAATAAATTTAGTGCAATTAGTTGATACCGATCGATGATACGTTTTTTCCCTTGGTTAGATTACTGTGTCTCAGGAGCTGATCGACCTATTTCGCAGTTGTTCGCACAATTCCCCCGCTTTCGTGGCATTTACAGTTCTACACTATCATATTCGATGCATATCATATGTATCCAATTTATCTCGACTGTTCGACTGTTATGAACGCATTTGAATAAGTTCAATCTTAGAAATAAACAGGTCTCTCTACAGACAGAGAAAGAAGTATTTGTTATATTCAATGTTAATAATATTTTTCCCAGTTTCACCATTACATGTTATCACTCATCGGATGTTTATATTTCTTAGGACGGCCATTATGATATCGGTATCGCAATATTTGGCAACGATATTACAAGCCGTTTGCAATGAAACTGACGAAATTTTTGGACACCACTTTAATACAGTGCAAACTAGCCTCTTGCAAGAAAGAGCCCGATGACTGATGCCACTCGAGGAGTATCACTTTTAAACTAACTGATGATTTCCGTAAACACCCCTTTTCAATCCATTTTAGTGGTGGTTTTGATTCTGTGTCAAGGGATTGTATTGAGTTCCAAATTACTGCCGAGATGTTGAATTGAGCTTTTTAGTTTCCCGCTGTGCGTTAAAAACGTAATTTGTTCCAATTTTGCTTCGCACTTTCTGGCCAACGATTCGTCACTGAGGATTAATTGAAATCCTTTGGAATGAATAGCCGAAGAGCACTTTAAATTTGAACTTTTTGTTCAACATCTTCAATTCTACAGCTACATAATTTGGTGTCTTCTTCACATCCTTCTCCTCGTTACCACATTAACACATGGGCACAAAGCTATGCTTACATTTTTGGACTATGTCTTCTAAAGCTGGCGAGGTCCTGTTGAATACACGTTCTCCTTATCTTTCTTCTTGTTCTTCTGACGTTCTTTATTTAGTTCATTATCTTGTAAAAAAATACCGATTTCTCTCAAATTTCAACAGGATAACAGGATGTCGCCTATTAAAATTTCGTTTAATATGTCAAAGATCAATGTCAAGGTGATCTAAAAATCAGGAAATCATTTGATTTTTTATTCTGAGGATATCTCATTAGTGAGAAGGGAGGGAATTTGGCTTAATGTCACACTCAAGTTTGTTTCACTCATATGGTGACAGTCAGTTTGGTTGGTGGAGGAAGCCGGAGTACCCGGAGAGAACCACCGCCCTTCGGCAAGTAACTGACAAACTTTCACACATAGGCCAGCTGGGCTCGAACCTGTGCCGGTTCAGCGGTGTGAGGCTAGCGGTCACCAGCGTATCTCATTAGTGAGAGCCAATATGTTAGGTACTTAAAATTATATTGTAAATAGATCAAAGGTCAATGTCTCGGTGCTCCGTCTCAAAAAGGAAATTATTGAAGAATTTAACTGTACTAATACTGTCGTCCAAGTAGGTGGATTCTGATCAAACTTCCGAGCTTCCTCCCCCTTATGGCAAATACAAGAAACCTGTTGAGGTCGAAAGTTCAAATGTCAACTCTCTGTAACACGTAAATCTCGTCGATTTCGTTTTAATGTCGAAGTTCAGTGTCCCTATTAGGCTCTTGTCGCTTTTACGATAACTTGATTTCTGATGCACATTTTTTTACCTAACTTCTGTTGAACTTCATGAATGTACAATCTATCAAACTGAAATAGTGTCCACCTGATTCAGTTGTCTTTCCCATTTTATCTCAACTACCTTGGAACATACTTTCGGTGCGAACTGAAGTGTGAATGCTCTTTCGATGACATGGAAGCCATTTCATTGATATGATGATAGTCTCCACATAAAAATTTACAATGAAAATGCGGTGGAGACACTAAGGCTACGTCCCAGTATCTACTGTATCCTCAGGTCTGAATGTGAGGTGCCGAGGGATGCTTTCCTGTAGAGTCATATGGTTGTTTTATAGTCGCCAGATGTCTTTAATTTTCCCCACCTCTTGCATATCGCTCAAATTTATTATCTGTAAATAGTAGGATTCTATTGATGAACTCTTAGTCCCCGAAGTTCATCCACTGCACATGTCATTCGACAAAAATATGTAGGATTATTGTTTTGGTGGGAAATGTCGGTCGTACAACGTCGGGCATTACATGTTAGTTATTCTGGGTTTCGTTATTTATCAGGGGTAACTCATGTTGAGGCGTTTACTACATCAGACGTTTAAGATGCTCATCCATTAACATCAGATGACTTATTAGCTCGGTATAGCTCATTGATGTCAGCCATGCGACTGAATGTCTATACAATTAGCAAGACATAGCTAATTGATGTCAGTCTTGACTGCATATCCAAACAAGTAACATATAGCTAATTGATGTCAGCCTTGACGACTGGATGTCCATACAGGTAGCACGGTATAGCTATAGCTCATTGACGTCAGCCCTGCCGGCTGGATGTCTATACAGGTAGCACGGTATAGCTCATTGATGTCAGTCTTGACGACTGGATGTCTATACAGGTAGCACGGTATAGCTCATTGATGTCAGTCTTGACGGCTGGATGTCTATACAAGTAGCACGGTATAGCTCATTGATGTCAGCCTTGACGACTGGATGTCTATACAGGTAGCACGGTATAGCTCATTGATGTCAGTCTTGACGGCTGGATGTCTATACAAGTAGCACGGTATAGCTCATTGATGTCAGTCTTGACGACCGGATGTCTATACAAGAAGCACGTTATAGCTCATTGATGTCAGCCTTGACGACTGGATGTTTATACAAGTAACACAGTGTTGCACATATGAGCTGCGTGTCACGTCCCTTTAACAATGCCTACTTGACTGAAATTGTTAGCGTTATAGATACACATCATCACTTTTGTTGGAAATCTTATTCTGTTATATCTCCATCTAGAGTGTCATCCTGAAAGCTCGGATGGATGACTCGAATTATTTCCAGCTATTATTTTGGTTCATTTAATTACGCCGATCGATGGTCGCTATATGTATCCTAGCCCTTTCTGAGAATTCCTCACCGATTCTTTAAATATAAAGAATTGATAAGATTATGTTCCGATATTGGGTTTGCTTTGCGCCAATTCCCTAACCGATTTTCACATTATTCATATGAATTCTGCAAATAAGAATCTATCTGAAATAGTTTTTTTGGTCATGGAAATATGTTATAAGAGAAATGTCTACTAATCCTGACTGGCGGGGCCTGTAGGCTGTGTAGATCAACACAATCATACAGTTACAGGTTTCGGAGTTACCTATATAAAGTGCTCAAGCGGCATATGTTTTGGATTTTTTTCCATTCGCATTTAGACCAGGTAATTATTGAGAGTAACGATTTCATAACGTATGAAGATTCACCGTGATTTACAATTAGTTATTTACATGATTCGTGTGCTTGTACTGGGGATGTACGTGTCAATATTCCATGAGCTTCCAATGTATCGAGTTCATCTACCAGTACAAGGAGACGTCATCGAGGTCAGGTTCCAATTAGCAGGATCCAAATCTCAGAAGGAAATGCTTTCGCGTTGTTCCACAATTTAGCGGAGTGACCTCTTATATTTTTAAACCTTATTGGCAAATCCATCTTATTCCGATACTGTTTTTGATCTACTCCTGGGAATTGTATGAGGTTTCAGTTCCCTGATGTGGCACACGTACCTCTTGGATTTCTATGTTGTGAGTTCAGACCACATTAATCAATTTATCTTGGCAGAAAGCCTACAATAGAAGCTAAAGCCTTTGGGCATTTCAATGACTGAGAAGCTGTATTGATACTTCAGACGGTTTACATTCGTCTGTAAGAGAACACGTCCGCAGGTATTGACACATATAACGTTGGGTAGTATTCTTTTAGTGATTTCGTTGAGCAACCAAGGTTATCGAAATTGTTGTCTCCGTTTAACCCTATTTGGCCTGGGCGATTTGGAGTTTCCCGCAGCCTGGGAAGGAGCGGATAGTACCCCATATGTATTTTCGCTATCCATAAGGCTAGAGTGCTGAAACTTATCTTTGGGTCAACCTCTGCCAGAAAATGTACACGGTCATCATGATGACCTCACAGTGACATCATTTAAAAATGCATATTTGGGACGATTTTTCGGACAGAATTTTCTAATTTTTATACTGTGCAAAAACTTGTTCTTCTCGAATACAGCATGACCGATTAGCAAATAATAATCTGATAGGAAATGAAATAGCTTTCACCCACTTTTCCTCGGAGAAAAGCTGAAATTTTGAAGAAAAATGACGATAACATCACATGGACGATCTTTGGAATTTACCCATGATCCTCTGTTTTGGGGTTATGCAACTAGGTGCAAAATAACCCCAGTATGATAAAATACAAAGCCACGGAGTATCAATTCTCAAGTTTTTGTCGTCCCGGAGATAGGAGTCAAAAACTAATAAAGGGTGAAGGGGGGGGCGGAAAGTGCTCCCGAGGACCGGTTGAGCTAAAAAAGTAAATATCAGATCTGACAATCATGAGCAAGCTTTCGCCCATGAAGAATGCCCGCATTCGTTATTTGAAGACGTTGTGAAGCTAGTAGCATGACATCCAAATCCGTATCAATGATCTAAAAGAAAGCCGAACCTCGGGTTGCTGGATGTGTTTAAATGGCTGACGTGAGGGTCGAAATGACTTTGGGGGAAAAGTACTGGATTCTCTCCGCTCATATCACCAATGAGAGGGATGGCTCCTGCGAATGTTCAAGGTAAGGCTCGTTCTGTTCATCCAATGATAAATCGTGGTCAGGGTAACAGGCTATTCTCGCCAGATACGCACCACGACATGGCTGACTACCTCCGTCATTATACCCCGAAATACTGGTACTGAAATAATTTACCTTGCCACCCCGAAATACTGGTACTGAAATAATTTACCGTGCCACGGGCAAGATGACTTGGACATCACACAGCAAGAATATACCTGATAGGAGGTATGCCTCAACATGGGGTAAGTAGCGTATACCAGACGTTATAGGTGTCATAACAGACATTTCGCGGCCAAAATTGAACGGCCTGAATCGTAACGCGACTAGTATCAACATCAAATGGGGTGTCAAATAAGTATTCAGATAATCACAACCTAGTTTTCTGTATGTATAAGAAAAAAGTGATCAGCGAGTTTCAAAGATGCCTGTGTTATTCTTTTCATGAACTCCGTGTTTCTTTTGAATGGATTTCTAAACACTTTTTTATCAGTATGATGTATGCATTGCTTTATCCTGTGCATCTAAACACCACGGAGAGCTAAACACACAACTTCCGATTGCCATTGTGCCATAACACATTATACAGTCATAGTAATCAGGTAAAGCGTTCTTAAGCATTTAACCATGTTGACGGTATCCACATTCTATATGTGTCTAGACTGCGATCCCGGTGATCTATCGCCCACCAATTTCCCTTCATGATCTTGCAAAGTGTTCCCAGGGAAGGTTTTTACATCTGCGCAGATTTTCTCCATTAACCGGGTTTACTGCCATTTCAGGCAACCATTAGCCACCATGATTCCAAATTGAGACAATTTAATTTACTTTTCTTTCTTTATGAGGATATCTTGACCGCTAGAGAGAATAAACCAGAAATAAATTCAATACAAGCAATTGATACGGATCGATGGGCCGTTTATCAATTGGCTGGATTACTGTGTCGTAGTAGTTGGTTGATCGTTGTTGTTCGCTCCATTTCTCCGCTTTCGTGGCATTTACATCTCAATTGTCTGTCATATTCGATGCATATCTTATGTATCCATGTTCTCTCGAGTGCTGTGAATGTACATGCTATTTGAGAAATGTGAACAACATCAGGATGTTTAAAGTACATGGGTTCAAATGGCCCCAGATTAAGCGGAATTAGACACAAGTTACGAAACGTAACGCCATAGATCTTTCAAGCTACGTTCGTATTTTGCTTTCAGCATGCGATATGTATCGCCAAATTTGAGAAACTTTGAGTGGAGGCGTTTGGTGGTCTAGACCTGTTTATAATTTTCTGCAATAATGTTTTGTGACGTTGATTAAATCGCCACAATTAAGCAGGATCTAGCAAATATGATATGATAGGCGAGATATGTATACGCCATATGCAGGTCCCGCTGGAATATTGCTGTCCAGAAAGGGATATCTTACGGTATATAAATTGTAATCATCTCTTTTCTTGTAAAGTTGATGAGAGAGACAGTGTCCGCTTTATTTTTTTAGAAATATAGTTCTAAACATGATGTGCCGTTAGGGCTATCTGTAGATTCCTTAAAATCCAGTGAAAATGGATATATGTCATATTATGAGCGATTCTCCACAACAAGAAGATCGTCTATATAGCGTTTGATGAATGAAAAGGAACGGGCTTTGAATTGAACGGTTTTCAATAGCGCCTGCTTATAGTCACATTATAGATACAGGTCAGCCAAAAGAAACGCACAATTAGTACTCATTGGATAACATATATGCTGTTGATATATTGTGTTGCCAAATTTCACTTAGATATTATCAAGGAGAAATTTGTGCAAACTCAAAGAAACCCATGAATGATATCAGTTGTATGTGGTAGAGCTAAAGTTTGAGTTATGGCTTCTGACATTGATATACTACTGCTGGCCAATGTATCTTCACAGAACTAACGAATGTATGTTCTTCAGATTTTTACTTCGCAATCAATGAAAATATCGGATTTGTTTTTGAAAGTTCAAATTGACCAATCGAGTGTTTTACGATATCCCTTGTTGCACTAAGTTTCTATGACAATTATTGATGTCAACCTTGACGACTGAATGCCTATACATGTAGCACGGTATAGCTCATTAATATCAGTCTTGACGACTGGATGTCCATACAAGTAGGACGGTATGGCTCATTGATGTCAGTCTTGACGACTGGATGTCCATACAAGTAGGACGGTATGGCTCATTGGTGTCAGTCTTGATGACTGGATGTCCATACAAGTAGGAAGGTATAGCTCATTGATGTCGGTCTTGACGACTGGATGTCCATACAAGTAGGACGGTATGGCTCATTGATGTCAGTCTTGAGTAATTGGATGTCCATGGTAACATGGTATAGAGCATTAATGTCCGCCTTGAGGAGGGGATGTCTATACAAGTAAACATGGCATAGCTCGTTGATGTCAGCCTTGACGAATGGACATCTAAACAAGTAACACGGTATAGTTCATTGATGGCAGCCTTGATGATTGGATGTCTATACAAGTAACACGGTATAGCTCATTGATGGCAACCTTGATGACTGGATGTCTATACAAGTAACACGGTATAGCTCATTGATGGCAGCCTTGATGACTGGATGTCTATACATGTAACACGGTATAGCTCATTGATGGCAGCCTTGATGATTGGATGTCTATACAAGTAACACGGTATAGCTCATTGATGGCAACCTTGATGACTGGATGTCTATACAAGTAACACGGTATAGCTCATTGATGGCAGCCTTGGTGATTGGATGTCTATACAAGTAACACGGTATAGCTCATTGATGGCAACCTTGATGACTGGATGTCTATACAAGTAACAAGGTAAAACTCTTTGATGTCAGCCAGGACGACTGCATGTGTATACAAGTAAAAAAGTATAGCTCATATGAACTGACTACACATATACCTAATCTGCTTTAGTGTCATTGTGTTGGAATTATGTTTCGTATCCCTTTAACAATGCCTACTTGGCTGAAATTTGCAGCGTTATATACACAAATCATGACTCCTCCCTGACAACATCAGTGTACAACATCACCGTCTTCCTGGAAATCTTACTGAGTTATATCTCTGTTTACAGTGTGATCTGAAAGCTCAGATGGATGAATCGAATCATTTCCATCTATAATTGTGGTTTATTTAATTATGCCGATCGATGATCGCTATATATCTTATCCCTTTCTGAGAACTGATAAGATTATATTCGGATAATGAGCTTGGATTGGCCAAGTCCCTAAGCGTTTTTCGCATTATTCATAGAAAATTCTGCAAATAACAATCAATCTGGAATAATGTTTTTTTTTGTCATGGAAATATGTTATAAGAGACTGGTCGAAACCTTTACTGGTGGTGACTGACGAGACCTGTAGCTGTGTACAATAAGCCAGATTTATTACACGAGCGCAGAGATGCACGTTTTGGAGTTGGCTATATAAAGTGCTCAAGCAGCATGCTTTCGGGCTATTTCCCATTGGGATTTAGAGTAGGTGATTATTTGCTTAACTTGAGAGCAACGATTTCATAACGTATGAAAATTCATCGAGATTAAATAGCAGTTCTTTACATGATGTATTTGCTTGTAGCGATTATGTAGTGCTAGAATAGATATTTCACTAGCTCCAAATGTATCGATTTCATCTACCAGTAGTAGGAGACTGCATCGTGGTCAGATTCCAGCTACCAGCATGACCATAATCAAAATGCCAAGAGGAAAAGCTTTCGCTGTGTTCCACAATTTAGCCGAGTGACCCCTTATTTTTTAAAACATTATTGGCAAATCCGTCTTATGAACGTGGTGTTTCTGATCTAAAACGTTCTTTGGTATTGGTATCTTTTATTCACCATCCAAAATACAACATATATAAAGAAAAAAGCAGAAGTTACAATATATCACATAGTATGAGTTCCGTAAATATTAGGGTGACGGGAGCAAACCCCAAAGGGCTTGTTATATCCCAAAGAATAAACAGAAAAGATGCATTGATGCAATCTCTGAGATGTTTGCGTGAGGCAACGAATTACAAAGTCTTACAAAGTAAACAAAGCATAGTGCTAGAAAGTGAATAAAGGATTAACATGACATTGGACTATGTATTTACTCATTATTATATTAGATATGACTAATATGTGCAAAGGTTATGATGCTAGTAGAAAGGCTTTAAGAAGGTATTTAAAATGAGAAATTGATATGCAAATTTGTAGATGGGAGCTAGGGCAATTTATTCCATTCTCTAGGAGCCTTAAATTTAGCTGTGTGTAGAGAAAGACAAGACCGAAATGGATAGCGATATAATTTCGTAGCAGAACCTCTTGTGGGATACTGGTGTATGTCACTTAATCTTGTCAAGTAATTATTAAACATTGATGGTAGAAGTGATCTATGATGGATAAATTTATGAGACAGCTGCAAAATAAGATACTGATTCAAAACTAACAGAGGGAATATTTTAAATCTGGAAAATAACGGAGCAGTATGTTGTAAAGGATGTACGAGAGATATAATTCTTATTGCTCGTTTTTGAAGGGTAATAAGAGACTTAAGGTGCGTGGAAAAAGTGCTACCCCAAACAATATTACAATATGACAGATAGGGGAAAATAAGCGAGTAATAAAGTAGATATAAAGTTCTCTTATTGAGGCTGTGTTTAATTGTATTTATCAAACCCAAATTTCGTGATACCTTTTTACATATTTCGTTAATGTGTTTCGTCCAGGTTAGTTTTTCACTCAAATAAACTCCAAGAAATTTAAAATTGTCAACCTTTTCTACATGTATATCGTGCCCCATAATAGATAATACTGGATTGAAAGAACTATTAGTTCTACAGTTAGGTTTGATAAGCATACATTTCGTTTTTGTTACATGTAAAGAGAGCTTATTACTGGAAAGCCAATTATATAATAACAACAATTCTTCAGACATCATTTGAAAAAGTGCAGCAGGATTATGATGAGATAACATTGTGCTTGTATCATCTGCGAATAATATAATTTTCAAGACACTTGAAACAGATATCAGGTCATTTATATAGATAATAAATAGCAATGGCGTGAGGAGTTGTGTGAGGTTTCAGTTCCCTGATGTGGCACATACGCCTCTTGAGTTTCTATGTTGTGAGTTCAGAACACATTAATCAAATTAATTGGCAGGAAAGTCTACAATAGAAGCTAATGCCTTTGAGATGTGGCACATACGCCTCTTGAGTTTCTATGTTGTGAGTTCAGAACACATTAATCAAATTAATTGGCAGGAAAGTCTACAATAGAAGCTAATGCCTTTGAGCATTTCAATGTCTGAGAAGCTCCACGGGTTATCTTGCTATTATGACTTATCCGTTTTCTTGCGCACACAGCTTTCGCGAAATGGAACAAAATTACTGGTTTGAAAAGATAACTACAGATAACGTTTGAAGATTTCAGCCTCGTAGGATAAATTTTACATATTAAAACGGAATTCAAAGAAAATTTATCATACTTTTTCTTGTCAAATCCTGTAGGGGGATTTCAGATTTCAAGTCCTAGAAATAATTTTTTTTTTAAAAATGCTTAAACAACCTTTTGTTAATCACACCAATTCTCCTCTAGAATTCTATCATGTAATGTTATCATTTGAATCATTTTCTGAAACGAGGAACTCTTAAAGAAATGCCACTCTATACCACTACAATACAAATGTATGTATTTACCATTACTCCAAGACACTGTTGATGTTCCTAAAGTAGACCACGTTGCTCACAAAAAACTTCTCAAAACAGTCATAAATTTAGTCAGTGGACTAAGTAATGTCTGAATAATATATACAAGGTTAATCCAGATGGAAGATTTTCACATTTTTTTTCGCAAAATCGATCTATTTCGCAAAACGGTCAAAATAGGAATGTTGCTCACTCTTGGAACTCATAGAAAGTGAGTTTTTTCATCTGAGACACTGGAGCAACCTAAATCAGCTTTGGACACGAAAAACACACCAAAGCTGTTTCCTGAGTAGCAGATTTCTCTCCCAGAGTTTCAATTCAAAATATTATCTATTTGTTTGAAAATGCTCCAAAAAACTAAAAAAAACCGGTCTTAATACCAAGCTGACCCGTATCGATAATTCAGACTGTGCACATTCGGCTGTAAGGGAACACGTCCGTATGTATTGACACAAGTTACCTCGGGTTTTTGTCTGTTTTACTGATTTCTTTAGGCAGCCAAGGTTATCGACATTGTTGTCTCCGTTTTAAAAAAATCCAATATTAGATCCGACATTCATGAGCAAACCTTCGACCATGAAGAATATCCACATCCAAAAATTGAAGACTTCGTGATGATAGTAAAAATGCTTTCATTATCGCTTGTGCTATCCAAGTAACTGACATTTGTTCACAAGTATATTTAATTTCAAACAACATTTACGGTTTTTATTTAGTTAAATCTCTATTTACAGTGTCATCCTGAAAGCTCGGATGGATGAATCGAATTATTTCCAGCTATAATTTTGGTTCGTTTAATTATGCCGATCGATGATCGCTATATGTATCCTAGCCCTTTCTGAGAACTCCTCGCCGATTGTTTTAAATATAGATAATTAATAAGATTATATTTGGATAATGGGCTTGGGTTGCGCCAATTCCGTGAGCGATGTTCACATTATTCTTAGAAATTATGGCGGGACATGTAGATTTATAGCACGAGCGAACAGCTACATGCTTTGGAGTTACGTATATAAAGTGCTCAAGCGGATTGCGTTCTGGCTTTTTCCCATTCGCCTTTAGATTAGGTGATTACTTGCTTAACCAGAGCGTAACGATTTCATAACGTATGAAGATGCATCGTGATTTAAAAATTAGTTCTTTACATGATTTATTTGCTTGTACCGAGGATGTACCTGCCAAATATTATAAATATTTCATGAGCTCCAAATGTATCGATTTCATCTAGTAGTGCTAGGAGACTTCACCGAGGGCAGGTTTCAACTACCAGGATCCAAATCCCAGGAGGAAAAGCTTTCGCGGTTTTCCACAATTTTGCCGAATGACATTTTTTGAAACATTATTAGAAAAACCATCATATTCGGTTGCTGTTCTACTGTTCTACTCCTGTGAATTGTATGAGGTTTCAGTTCCCTGATGTGGCACGCCTGTTGATTTTATATGTTGTGAGTTCAGACCAAGTTAATCCATTTATCTTGGAAGGAAAGGCTACAATAGAAGCTAAACCCTTTGGGCATTTCAATGTCCGAGAAGGTTCACATTCGACTCTAAGGGAACACGTCCGCATTTATTGACAGATATAACGTTGGGTAGTCTTCTTTTACTGATTTCGTTGAGCAACCAAGGTTAATATCCTGGGCGATTTGGGGTGTACCGCAGCTTCGGGAGGGGCGGAAAGTACCCCTATATACATTTTTTCAATATTGGGTAGAACGCTTTCCGGAAACCCTTCACAGTCGTTTCAATAATGACTTTATCCTCGATAGCGTTAAATGCATCTTAAACAACACCTCGCTTTGTTTTAATGGTAAATATTACCTACAAACATTAGGAACAGCCATGCGTACAAAAATGGTCCCCATATACGCGAATCTAGTAATGGGTCACTTAGAAATCAAACTGTATGATACTATTTCTTCCACGTTCAGCCAAGAATACGGTCAGGTATTTAGAAAGGACTGGCGTAGATACCTTGACGATTGCTTCTTATTGTGGCCTTTATCAAACGGCCCGATTGAGTCACTACATAACATCTCAAATTCTCCAAATGACGATATTTCATTTACATGTGAGGTCAGTAATCAGAGCATCCCGTTCCTCAACATCCTTATCCTGAAGACTGGTTCAAGTATCAAAACGGACATATATAGAAAACCAACCGATACTCAGCTATACCTACATTTCAGTTCCAATAACCCTAGACACACCAGAGAAAATATACCATACACTTTGGCTCGCGGCATCTGCACAATTGTAACTGACACCCCCACTCGAAAACTTAGACTTACCGAACTGAAAGCCTCGGGGTTATCCAGAAAGACTTATAGAAAACGGGATAAGGCGGGCTTTGATTCAGTCTGTGAATGAGCTTCGTCGGCCCTCTAGCAAAACGGTTAATGATAATGTTATACCATTTGTAACTACAAATAACTCGAACAGTATTAATATCTTTTCCATTCTAAAGAACACGCTATCCATTTTAGATCATAGCCCAAGAATGAAAAATATTGTTTCAAACTCAACATTCATCAACAGCAAAAGGCAAGCTCCTAACCTGAAGAAAATGTTTACAAAGGCTCGTTTTGCTGATACACAATTAGAAGCTGTAGTGTCAAAATGTAACAAGACAAAGTGTGGCGCATGTATCCATATTTTGAAAGGGCCTAGCATTTCGCTAGACCAAAATGGACACACTTTTGATGTAAAGTTTAATGTGATTCTAAATTTGTTTTCTATTGCCTTGTTTGTCAGGGCGGTGGGAAACAATCTATAGGTCAGGCAACGGACTTGAGATCAAGACTAACCGTACACAGACAACAAATTAATCATGAAATATAGTGTTTTCTTCCGGTTACTCGGCACATGAGGGAATGTTAGCTGCATTTGACACCTTAGGTCAAAGTTTTTCCGTTCTACAAAGTTCAAAATGGAAACCAAGCTTTACTGGATGCCAAAGAAACCTTGTTTATTGAAAATTGTCACCCATGCTTGAATGGTAGCCACAGGCCTTGAATTAGGACAGGTTTATTTTCTTATTAACCCCTATTTTCTGTCATTGTTTTATTTTGTCAGAATGCTTGTTAAAAACTGTCAGTACGTCAGTTTGGGAACGTAAAAAAATACCCCCCAATGACAAACGGCTACCCGTCTTTTTAACAGTCAGACCATGGAGGTATTAATACCTCCATGGTCAGACAAACAAAATAGGTGTTCAATATGTATTGTATTTTTTATAATCTCTCTTTGTATACACACTATTAGGTATCATTTGCCATGGTCATGTTGCGCTGTGTTAATAGTTTTAATCTCATTGTACTATAATATCTTGTTAAAATTTGTGCCTTGTTGCTAACAACAGCCATACATGTAAATCCATATAAAACTGATACGTCAACCGTGTATACTATATTCCTTGATAAGAACATATAGTTCGAAACTGCAGCCATACATATTGCGCTGTGTAGTTTTAATCTCATTGTACTATAATATCTTGCTAAAACTTGTGCCTTGTTGCTAACAACAGCCATACATGTAAATCCATATAAAACTGATATGTCAACCGTGTATACTATATTCCTTGATAAGAACATATAGCTCGAAACTGCAGTCGGAATATTACCACTTTATTGCCATATATATATAACTTTGTTATGCTTTCTAGAAGTTTTTATTGCTTTAAGTATGTTTCGTACGTAAAGAGTTTTCCTCGAAACAGTTAATCAGAACAATGAAACTATGATAAAGTGTACCAATACAGTTTAACGACATAGCATATACAACTCCGAGTTCAGTGGTTACAACACATCGCTGAACAATGAGACAGTCCGTATTTTTGATACTTTTTCTCTTCGCTGCAGGTTGGTGGTTTCTTTCATATATTCATACTGTCAGTTCGCGAAGGACACCAGTTTAACTTTTTGCGGTAAAGCTTAGGCAGTCAAAATCATGTTGATGTCTGTTTATCTATAGAAACTTCAAATCTGACGACCTTATTAATTTTACCATGAAGGCTTGAAAGCTTGTCAAAGTATTGCAAGGTAAGGGGTTCATGGTATAATACGCTTAGTGCATGCATACGGGATAGAAGCGTATGCATCTATGCATCTGCCATGTTGATCTTCATCGATCGATCGCCATTGTCTTTTGGTAGGTGCTGAGGGGGGATGCTCAGCGGCAAATTGTCAGCACGAAGCGTATTATCTTGAAGAAGCGGCAGAAGCTTCCAGTGGAGAACTCTGCACGTAAGCGGAATTATGTAAACTTGATACAGGTTATGTATAATGCAGCACAGATATGGTATAATACAGGACAGATATTGTATAATACATGACAAATATTGTAAACACTGGACAGATATGGTATAGTACAGCACAGACATGGCATAATACGGGACAGATGTGGTACAATAGAGGACAACTATTGTATAATACAGAACATATATGATACAATACATGACAGATATGGTATAATACGGTACAGATTTGGTATAATACAGGACAGATACTGTATAATACGCCACAGTTTTGGTATAATACAGAACATATATTGTTTAATAAGGACATATTTGGTACAATACAGGACAGATATTTTATAACACAGGACAGATATTGTATAACACAGGACAGATATGGTATAATGCAGGACAGATATTGTGTAATACATTAGAAATATTGTAAACACAGGACAGATATGGCATAATACAGCACAGATATGTAATAATGCAGGACAGATATGGTATAATAGAGGACAAATATTGTATAACACAGGACAGATATTGCATAACACAAGACAGATATGGTAACATACAGGACATATGGTATAATCTAGGATGAAAGTAACTCCGAAAATGGAAGTCATTGTGATAAAATATTCTATATTTCGGCTTTGCTTATGCCATCATCAGGAATACATATATACATATATTTTATCACAATGACTTCCATTTTCGGAGTTACTTTCATCCTAGTTTATGTGAAATTGATCTGTGGGAATAATGGATATGGTATAATACCAGCACAGATGTGGTATAATACAGGAGAGATATTGTACAGTACTGGACAGATATTGTATAATAGAGGACATATGTGGTACAATACAGGACAGATATGGTATAATACAGCACAGATTTGGTATAATACAAGACAGATACTGTATAATACAGCACAGATTTGGTATAACACAGAACATATATTGTATAATACAGGTATAATAGAGAGCAAATACAGGACAAATATTGTATAATACAGGACATATAGTGTGTAACGCAGCACAGATAAGGTATGATACAGGACAAATACAAGACAAATATTGAATAATACAGCACCGATATTGAATAATACAGGACATATATATACAATACAGGACAGATATGGTATAATACAGCACACATTTGGTATAATACAAGACAGATACTGTATAATACAGCATAGATAAGGTACAATACTGGACAGGTATTGTAGAATACAGGACATATATGGTATAATACAGCACATATTGTATAATACAAGACATATCGTATAATACAGGACATATTATATAATACAGGACAGACATTGTATAACACAGGACAGGTGTGGTAAAATACAGGACAGATATTGTATAATGCATGAGAGATATTTGATAATAGAGGACAGATATTGTATAATAAGCACATATATGGTATAGTACAGGACACGCGATACAATACAGGACCGATATTGTATAAGACAGCACAGATAAGGTATAATACTGGACAGTTATTGTATAATACAGGACAGATATTGTATAATACAGCACATATATGGTATAGTACAGGACATATATGTTACAATACAGGACAGATATCGTATAATACTGCACAGATAAGCTATAATACTGCACTGATATTGTATAATACAGGACAGATATGGTATAATACAGGACAGATATTGTATAATACAGCACGTATATTGTGTAATACAGTACAAATATTCTATAATACAGGACAGATATTGTACAATACATAGCCCGACATAGTTATCCGTCTTCAGTGCACACAGCTCCTTCAACGTCTTGCTAAAACGTACGGTCAAATTCGTCTGGAGACTGATCAGAAACTTGTGGTTTCACTCGTGGTAGTCCATCTGAATCATGTTTGCAAACGGGAAGATATTGATTCCTCCAGGGGTCGAGCTCTTGATGAGGTTACGCAACGCCTGGATGAATATTTTGGGTGATTGGGAAGAGTGAAGTTATAGGTGTTGCCTTCGGATACGACTTCGTACCACACGGCATCATGTTGCCCGTTGTACCACGTATTGAATTATTAGAGGGTTGACTGCAAACACCACACCGTCTTTTATGATAACTAACGCCGGTGAAGGCGAAAGACTCCTGTCCACACAAAAAATCTACTGTATGACAATCAAGATTTTGTACAAACATTTCTCCGGCGGATAAACATAAACTTCCTGTCAGTGGACCATAAATTTCGACACCTTGACATTTCAGCTTTTATGAGCACTTGTCATTTCTAAAACCACAGCAAAACCGACGACGTCACCAGTTACTCATTAGCATAATCTTACTTCGGATATTATAAGTTATACTAGTGCCTTGCGTTGGTGTGCAGGCTGATATTTCGTCGAGAAGATAAATATCTTGGGCGAGTGAAAATATTTGT
Organism: Hanleya hanleyi; assembly: GCA_036873755.1. Taxonomy (NCBI): domain Eukaryota; kingdom Metazoa; phylum Mollusca; class Polyplacophora; order Lepidopleurida; family Hanleyidae; genus Hanleya; species Hanleya hanleyi. The sequence continues at coordinate 68,926 of JAVTVY010042992.1, read as the reverse complement.
CTTCGAGACGAAATGTCAGGCTGTTTACCGACGCAAACCACTGGTATAACGAATTTATCACATTGAAGGGCTATTTTCCTGATTGGTTTAACATATATCACCAACTCGAAAGAAAAACAGGCATATAACTCAACGTTGAACAACGTAAGACATCGTTAGTCGGACAGGCAGCTTCGATCTCTTTTCGATCTGTTCCGCGATGAACAATAAACTGGATGAAATACTTAGCTGACATTCTGACGTTCATGTTTATGTGGCATATAAAGCTTTGGGTGATATTTTAATTCTTATCTTCATCCGCAAAAATACACAATTTGAATTGAATTGAATTGAAGTTTATTCTCAGAACCAAGCATATAATGGTATGAGAATCTAATACAATACAATCATAATCAAATGGCGACTTTCTCAGAATCAAAACATGTTGGAGAAAACAGCAGATAAGAGTACAACAGATCAGATTATAATGATATGCAATACAGTAAAATGGAACTATAATAATATAGTAATCAATATGGGAAGGATTTCTACTAAACAATACGTTTGATCCCTCTTTGTACAAATGTAGCTATTTTATTCTGTACACTGGCAGTTCGGTCAGCCATCATGGAAATAAACTTGTTTACTGATGGTCTGGTCCAAAATTTAGCAGGAATAAAATCTTTTCTTAAATCTTGGAAGAAAGGACACACAAGTAAAAAGTGGTACTCATCACCAATGGATGTTAAATCACAATATGTACAAATACGTTCCTCTCTCGGGACATCTGTATACCTGCCTCTTACAACCGGCAGTTTGTGATTATTACATCTGAACTTACACAATGACAACGCTTTGTTGGTCGACAAACACACAAGATATTTTTCTAGATCAATTGACTGCTTGAATTCTTTGTAAAAAATGAATTGACTACCATCTTCCATAGCTGCACGCCAATTCTGTAAATACTGGTCTTCTAATTTCAACCTGACAACAGTGTTCAACCAATCAATACTTAAAAACGTTTGATTATCCCATATATAATTTAAACCACATGCAGTAAATATATTTTCGACATGGGAAATCCATTTTGAAGCAAAACTCCCTGATCTATGAAGACGAAAAAGAAATTTATACACAAGGCTCGAGTATTTGTCAGAGGAACACATTAATAACTTTCCCCAAAATTTAACCATACGCAGTTTTATTTTGATAGATAAAGGGTAACGACCAGTTTCACCATAGACTAATGCACTAGCTGTACTTTTGTTAAGTCTTAAGATGAATTTACAATACTGAAGTTGGAGTCTTTCTACTATATCTAGATTTTCAAATCCCCATACCTCGCATCCAAATAATAACACTGGAATAACCATTTTGTCGAACAAATCTAACTGCACATCAAATGGGAGATATAAGAGTCTACTTTTTTTAATAACACCAAACATGGCTTTTCTAGCTTGATCATATAAATAGCGCCTACACCGAAAAAAAATTTCCATTGTAGAAGAACAGCACCCCAAGGTATTTGTAGTTGTCGACCATTTCAAGAACAACACCATTTATCCGGAACTGAAATTTTGTTGGGTCAACTCGTCTTTTACTAAATATAAGTATTTTCGACTTGCTACAGTTGACATTCAGCTTCCATACTAAGCAATACTCTGTGAAGCCATCCAAAGCCTTTTGCAGATCTTCAGCGGAAGAAGCCATTAAAACAGTATCATCCGCATACAACAATATTAGCAGTTTTAAGTAAGAATTCAACTCTCCTTGAAGTACAGGATCATTGAATACCTCGACAAATTTTGCACCAGAGTTCACTAAAAATTCTTCTAGATCATTCAGATACAGAGCAAAAAGGAAGGGGGAAAGATTTTCTCCTTGTCGAATTCCACGTGTGTATGAGAAGAAAACAGATCGCTCATCATCCTTGATGACACAGGACTTAATACCCTGATACATATTTACAATGACTCTTACTATTTTTCCATCAAGACCATTTTCGATTAATTTCCCCCACAGGCCTGCACGCCAAACAGAATCAAATGCTTTCTCGAAGTCTAAAAAGGCACAATAAAGTTTCTTTTTCTGATCGAAACACATATCCACCAATGATTTCAATAGAAATACATGGTCAACAGTGCTATGCTCTTTTCGGAAACCTGCCTGATTTTCAGAAAGAAGACCAACCGATTCTGCATATGCATTCAGTCGAATGTTTAAGATACTAGTGAACAACTTTCCAAGACAGCTAAGAAGACTGATTCCCCTATAGTTACTTGGGTCTGAAGGCTCTCCCTTATTCTTATAAATAGGTAAAATTAATCCTGTAACCCAGGACTCTGGAATATCTCCCGTATCCAATACAACATTGAATAATTTTGTAAGTACTTTGATCATACAATCAGATGAAACTTTGATATATTCATTAAATATTTGATCTATTCCAGCAGATTTTCCATTCTTCAACTTACTAATTGCAACCCTCACCTCACCTTCGGTAATTGGAAAATTAAGAATACTATCATCATGAATATTTATGTTAATATTGGGCGATGGTACGTCCTCTGGGTTAATCAAATTGCTAAAGTAGTCATGGAGGCTATCGAGGGATAAGGGGCATGATTTTTTCTTAGAACCTTGAGAGATGATCTTCCAGTATTCTTTAGGGTCAGCTGTTCTTACTGATCTCAACTTCATCTTCAAACTCTTTTTGTAATCAAATATAGCTTTGTTTAGGGTTTTCTTATATTCAGTTTTAATAGCTCGCAGCTTGGTCTTATCACCAACATTGGTGGAATGTTTACACTTATTTTTCATTTTTCTGTACTCCCGTTTCTTGGCAGCACACTGTTTGTTAAACCATGGTTTACCAATTTTACGTTTAACAGATTTACTCTTTTTCACACCCATGGCTTTCTTAGCACCCTCAGTGAATAGCATCGACAAATCGCTACATATATCATTCACATTAACATCATTAGAATTCAGGTCCGCAAAAATTTTGTCAATTAAATTAGTATCCAAACATGAAACGAATTTGTCAGTATTCTCAGCTTTCCAACGGCACGGTATCAAGTTTGGAAGATATCTCAAGCCACAAGGAACTTCCTTATAATCTTGAGATGATGACTGACTGGACTGAGCCAGGGATGACGCAAGACCCAGGGATAACCCGCAATGAACATCAGACAAGAGAGGATCAAAATCTTCAACTTCAAAAGAGTAGACTTGGCTAAAAATTGCCGGGTCACCAATACAATAATCCACAACAGTGGAGTCCTTTGATGTGAGGGCACCAACATATTGGTCCTTGCCACACCTACCATTGAAAATAAACAAATTTTGGTTTTTACAAAAATCTAAGAGCCTGTAGCCATAATTATTTGGCTTATGTAGATCCTTGGTGCAACGCTTAAGGTTAATTCCTAAAGAATCCATCATAGCGCGGTCATTTAAATAATCTCGTAACTGATCATCAAAATCCACTAAATCACAGATCGTGTCATCCAAAGTCACAAAATCATCTTTGTCACTCGTGTAAGCATTGAAGTCGCCAAAAAGGCATGTGAAATAGTTATTATTAGAGACTTTATCAATTAATTCATTCTCTAGCTCATCAAAGAGATCAATCCGAGAATAAGCTGATTTTTCAGGTGGGATGTAAACCACTCCTAATAACAGGTCGCGTTCTAACTTTAACAAATCCCTAGACAAGGTAAACCATGAGACCACCCTACTTGAGCATTCATGTGAGACAATATACTTACAGATATTCAATTTAATACATAAACCTATACCGCCAGATCTGTAATTCGTTATAGTTTTACGATTATTCAGAAAAAGCTTATAACCTAGTTTCAACATTTTATCCCGGAGACCTTCTTGATCTAAATCATCAGTCTTGGTTTCACATAGCATGAAAATATCGTATTCGGACAACGTAGTTGGGAATTCATCGAGTTCTAAGCGCCTGGACAGGCCACAAACATTCAGAAAACCAAGCCGGACAACAAACTGTGTACCTCCTAGACTGTAATCATGCTCAATATGCGACTTATTACATACTATACTAGATGAAACAGGACTATCGACATTCAAAATTTCACAGGGTGTGCCAACATTCTCAGCACTTGTCGAGTTCTGACTACATCTACCTAAATGATCTTCAGTGACAGAACATGCAAGCCTGTTGATATTGGACGAGTTTACAACAACAGAACTGTCACCTGTATGACCAGCAGAATCATGACTAGCTGTACCAAAATGTTCTTCTATGATAGAAAACTTATCACCTGAGCTGATATTCACAGTAGGAATATTACATGTATGACCAGTATTTACAGCTTGAGTAGATTGTGAAGTGGTTGCAAAATCATGCAAATGATCGCCTACTAGATTGGAACTGACAATTGTCAAAATATCAGAGTGTTTGACAACATTCTTCGCAGTACATTCAGTATTGACATGATCTTCCATGACCAAGCATGTATTATTATTTCCTGAGTTAAAAACAACAGTTGGAATGTTATAAATATGACTCGTGTGAATAACTGGATTAGACAGAGCACTTCTGGTGGTGTTCAATATATTATCAGATTTAACAGTAGTTACAACATTGTGACATTTCATGATTTCCTGAGCAGAGCATATATCATCACCTTTGGTAACTTCAGTAGTACTACTACATATATAACTAGAGTCGACAGCTCGCCTAGACAGACCGGTATGAATAGCTGGGCTAGACAGAACACTTCTGGTGGCGTTCAAAATATCATCAGATTGGACAGTACTGATAACACTATGACATTTCAAGATTTCATGAGCAGAGCATTCATCAGTAAATTCAGTATCTTTAGCGACCACAGTAGTAGGACTGTTACATATAGAACCAGAATTGACAGCTTGGCTAGACAGACCGGTATGACTAGCTGGACTACACAGAACACTTCTGGTGGTGTTCAAAGTATCACAAGATTTAACTGTGGATACAACGTTATGGCATTTCAAGATTTCATGAGCAAAGCATTCATCAGTAAATTCAATATCTTCAGTGACCACAGTAGGACTATTACATATAGGGCTAGAATTGACAGCTCGACCAGACAGACCGGTATGAATAGCTGGACTAGACAGAATATTACTGGTGGTGTTCAAAATATCATCATATTGAACAGTGGTTACAACACTATGACATTTCAAGATTTCATGAGCAGAGCATTCATCAGTAAATTCAGTATCTTCAATGACCACAGTAGGACTGTTACATATATGACTAGAATTGACAACTTGACTAGACAGACCAGTATGAATAGCTGGACTAGACAGAACACTTTTGGTGATGTTCAAAATATCCTTGGACTTAACAGTAGTTACAATGTTATGACATTTCAAGATTTCATGAGCAGAGCATTCATCAGCACCTTCAGTAACTTCAGTGACAGCAGAAGGACTATTACATATAGGACTACAATTGACAGCTCGACTTGACAAACTAGAATGAATAACTGGACTAGACAAAAAACTTCTGGTGGTGCTCAATATATCCTCAGATTTAACAGTCTTTCCAACCTTATTACATTTTAAGATTTCATGAGCAGAGCATTCATCAGTACAATCAGTATCATCAGTGACCACAGTAGATCTGTTACATGTATGACTAGAATTGACAGCTTGACTAGACAAGTGAGGAGAAATAGCTGAACTTGACAGAGCACTCCTGGTGGTGTTCAAAATATCGCCAGAATTAACAGTGGCTACAACATTGTAAATATCACCAGATTTAACCGTGGGTACAACGTTATGACATTTCAAGATTTCGTGAGCAAAGCATTCATCAGTAAATTCAGTATCTTCAGTGACCACAGTAGGACTGTTACATATATGACTAGAATTGACAGCTCGACTAGACAGACCGGTATGAATAGCTGGACTAGACAGAACACCACTGGTGGTGTTTAAAATATCATCATATTGAACAGTGGTTACAACACTAGGACAATTCAAGATTTCATGAGCAGAACATTCATCAGTAAATTCAGTATCTTCAATGACCACAGTAGGACTGTTACATACAGGACTAGAATTGACAACTTGACTAGACAGACCAGTATGAATAGCTGGACTAGATAAAACACTTTTGGGGATGTTCAAAATATCCTCAGACTTAATTGTGGTTACAATGTTATGACATTTCAAGATTTCATGAGCAGAGCATTCATCAATACATGCAGTATTGTCATAATCTTCAGCGCCAACAGTTGGACTAGTATTACCTATATGACTAGAATCAACAGCTCGATTAGACAGACTAGTATGAATAGCATAACGACTTCTGGTGGTGTTAAATATATCATCAGATTTAACAGCGGTTACAACATTATGAGATTTCCTAATTTCTTGAGCAGAGCTTTCATCAGTACAATAACTATCTTCAGTGACAAAAGAAGGATTATAAAATGTATTACCAGAATCGACAGCTCGACTAGTATAAATAGCTGGACAATACAGAACACTTCTGGTGGTATTCAAAATATCATCAGATTTAACAGTGGTTACAACATTATCATCAGATTTAACAGTGGTTATAACATTATGACATTTCAAGATTTCATGAGCAGAGCATTCATCATTACATTCAGTGTTATTAGAATCTTCAGTGACAAAAGTAGGGCTATCAAATAAATAACTAGAATCGACAACTCTACTAGACAGACTAGTACGAATAGCAGAACTAGACAGAACACTGGTGGTGTTCCATATATCATCAGATTTAACATCGGCTACAACAGTATGCGGTTTCAAGATTTCCTGAGCAGAATTTCCATCAGTACATTCAGTATTGACATAATCTTCAGTGACAACAGTTGGACTATTACATATATAACAAGAATCAACAGCCGACCAGACAGAACACATTTGATGGTATTCAAACTATCAGCCGCTAATCCAGTAAATACACTATGCAAATTTTCAGTGAGTGTACCAGTAACAGGACAGCCAACATTCATAGCTTCACAGGGTGTGAAAGTATCCTCAAAACTATACGTTTTATTAGCAACAGAATATTGACCTCTTGTATCAGAACCTAATTTAACTTCATTGCCAGTAACAGAACTATTTGATTGGCACACTGATTTGTAATGGTGCGAACAAGAACAAAGACATTTAGTTAATGAATCAATCAACTGGGCAGAATTCAAATGGGAATAAAAACTTTCAGAAAATAGTGTTTGTGTTGACTTTACACAGGAAAGGGACCTGTATGGTGAATTATTAGCCTGACCTCCACTTCTGTCCTATACCGATAATTTTGATGGCACCATCAAGCTCTCAAGACCGAGTTCCTTTAGGTCGATGTTATCCACACCTATCTTAAATAGGTCATCAGGCGTTTCGATAACGACAGGTTTACTGTTATCGGAACCGGGAGGGCCATGCAGCCAGCAATGGATTTTTCCATCTCTAGTTGAAACGTTCTTCACTCGTGCGTGGCTCTTCACCTTGTGAAGAAGTTTGGCTCTTAGCTGGGTAAGGTCATCATTCAAATACACTGATTTATACATCGGATTGTTTTTAAGCTCCTTTCTCCTGGTCATAACTCTAGATTTTGTCTTCCGTGAGACAAACTTCACTTGGATTGCTCTCGGGTATCGCCTGGCAGCGCTCCTCCACCCTGGAGTGCGGTGAACAACAGAAATCTCCTCCGGTTTTACCTCTACGGTCAACTCACTGAACAGCTTACACATTTTTTCCTCCAGGTTTTCACCTTCTTCCTCAGGTAGCCCAGTTACGCGAATTGTTTCCCTCCGTGTATATTGCTCATTTCTGTCGCATTCATACTTCATTCGGAGAATGCTGCTTTGGTGGTAGTCAATTAATTTTTCTTCTAAGGCAGCCATTTTCGAGTTCATGCCATCTATGGCTCCAGCTACGGCTTTGTCGACAGCCAGCGCAACCGCTGAACTTACTGCTGTGATAATGGAAGGAAGGAGTTGCTTGACAATCGCATTCGCAATTGCATTCACATCAATGGCCTCATCTGAATCTGCAATCTTTAAACTACCCGGCATTACGGGGGGTCCAGTTTTCATTTCATCGTTTAGGCGCGAAATTATCGACTCTTCAACATCGTCTCGAACACTTTTAGTAGGCAGGGACGTGTCCATGTCAAGCAGATTACCGATCTCCCTTTCAACGGAATCGTTAGCTTTGAATTTTTTAGCTCCACTAACATTCGTCGGTGAAGTATCTACAGGATTCGTCCTTTTCGTTTCTCCCGAACACGTTGCTTTTACCCCAGTCGCCGCCATCTTCTCAAATCAATCCAAATTGCCTCACACAACTTGTTCCAGTGGCGGAACTCGCCCATACAAACTCGCGCAGACAAATTCGCCTGAAACAGGCTTTGTCTGCAGGTGTTGCACGCGCGTCCTTGATTGCGTTGGTGTATGGGCACGCGCGTCCTTGACAGCATTGGTATACGAGAATTCTGAATTGGTAGGCCTATAACAACGGTGGTTAACGAAGAATTGCAATACGGTCTAATGCACTATGGTAATTAACCAATCAAACCCCTACGATTTACTCTGAAATGTGATAAATATATATACATTGAAGAAATTTATATCCAAAAAATAACATAACTAGAGATATATATATGTATCAAATATATAGTTTAAAATAGGTATTTATAAATCTTTCACGTATTATTTTCGCCGATATAGGATTTAAATTTTACCAAACCCAGGGTTTATTTCACCTTCATGTTTAACGGATTTATATATCTGGCTGATAAATATCAAATATATATAAAACAATAAATTAAATCAAAAAGTGACAAACGGTGCCTCATACGTCACCGTGCGCGCTATCAGCAGATCAGGAATAACTGGACGCCATGTGACCTGTGACGGTAGATACTTCATGTTGGGAGCTATTGTCCGAGTCTTGTGTGGCTGAAAAGGCAAAAGTCTAGACACATTGTTGTCCCCAGACCTGGCTATTGTATGCATTGTCTCGTGCTTCTTACATGAAGTATGAACCCATGTGACAGAGTTCTGACCAATGAGGGTGAAGGTTCTTGCATGAGATATGATAATAATAATAAAGGATGTACCACGGCCATCTGGCCCATTCATTCTTGTTCTGATTGTTAACATTTCTGTATATTTCTAAGCTCTTCATTGACTGAAGAACATTTTATTCGCGCCTAATCAAACAACCATTGAATTCAGCTAGGGGTGACTGGTTTGTAGTGAGTAACGGACGGAAACTCATATTTGCAATTGTATTAAACAGGTTAAAGGTCCCGTGGAAATGAAAAAAGACCAGTACGCCACGAGTGTGCAATATTAAAGTGGGATTTCCACTGGTGTTCCCTGTTCTTCCCGCTTCTATATGGATCGTCAAAAGGCGTAGGCGGATCTATTATATCAGTAACTTCCGTACAGTCTGGGCTCTCATCAATTGCATTGTGGATATGGGTGTTTCTGCATTTGATTGAGGTAAACACTCATACACTTCCTTATTTCCAAGTTTGACTCATCCTACTCTATATGGCTGCCACACACATAGGTACCACAGTTTGTACGGACTGTCTTAGCTACTTCAGAAAACCGTTAATGCGCGTATAGAGACGATGAGTTTGGCTAGACTTCGACCTCAGTCCGGGAAGTTTGAGGTGATGTGATATGATTGCTCTCCATCACTCCCCTTAATGGAATATGGGGAGCTTATGGCCGTCTAATTAATATCTGTTCCGATTACATCACCATGAATCCCCATATCAGACTGTCAAATCGTTACAATTCTGCTCACAGAAAATATTATCCGATCCCGTCCTATCGGATAATAGATAATTCCTTTAGACTGTTCAGTCAATTCCTTTAGACTGTTATCTGCGTTCCTGACAAGTGCGACGCTTCTGAATGTTCATCGTTCATAATACTCTCCACTCTCACGTCATCTGGCCGTTGATGATCGCCATGCACATCCTCAGTGTTCGCATTGTGATCCATCTCCCTGCCTCTATGCTCTCCGGCCTTTAAGAACGTTTCTCTAGTTCCTCCTAAACCAGAGGAAGAGCATGTCACGACTGTTAAAATGATCATAGGTCAAGCATGATGCTTCCACTACCACGTCGTATAATTTATCGTATAATAGTACATGTGAACAAGCAGACTATGAATTCCACGTAAAAGCCGACATATCTATTTAACAGACCTTTTCTCTAACACAAAATACCCTTCACTGTAATTTTATGACCGTGGAATTCATGATCTGCATGCCAAATTCAATTATAATTTTGCCCTATACGCTAGCTCTCCGGTAGACCCTGTCACTGAAATGCACCCCTGGACAAGCTTTGGTTTTCTGCCCTGTGTGTTGCACGTAGCTAAATTATTTATTTGGCACTAATATGCTAGCTCTCGGTGCGCCTGCGTGTTATCCCATAATTGCATAGTATTTGAACTGGTCGTAAAATAATGGTCTTTTGATTGGTCGTATCAGTAGGTCACGTGGTTCGATAGACGTAATGCATACTCCTGAATAATGCAAAAAACTAGAGCTACAAATTATTTCAGTAAGTGGCATCTGGGGAAGCCAGAATGAGTCGGAAGGTCTACCATCCCTAAAATGTTCAAAATGTGTGTTCTCAAAATGGTAGAATGATTGCACTTATGATCTACATGTACATTTGATCACAAATGAAGATGATTGGTCATGAGTCCTAGCGACCATCTTGAACTTACGCAATATATTTAAAAAAAAAAAAATTAAATTGACGCAAATTAAAATTGGTAACTAATTTGATCTCAGGGGTTGGTCCATTTCAGGATGATCGTGAAAATGCATGTGCTCCAAACCAAACAAAAAATATAGCCACCATCGATCAATAAAAAATGTTGGATTTTTTGAAGGCAAAATGTTCAACAACAACCCGATCAAAAATGGTGAGGTTTCGGAACCGACAATATATTTGTGACAGAGAAAGACAGCGATGGCGCTTTTGGTGCAAAATTGGTCGATCTCGGGTATATATCATTGATTGGTATTGGAAGATGTGTATGCATGAAAACAACACTGCGTTTTTCTGATTGGTTTGATGGCCATATTGGATGACCCAATTTATAGCAAAAATCTCTTCGGTCTCTCGAACCCATGCAATGTGTAGCTTGAGAAATTTGACATTTGATAGGGCCATACTGAGTGATAGGGATTGTTTTGGACTGGTGTTCCAAACCCTTTATTTTCACTCAAGGTAATTATTTATTGAAGTATATATTCACCCATTCTTTTATTTCAACTCAATTCATTTCAAACTTTATTTATAGTCCGATAATACAACGTTATATAGGCCTAAACATGAAAGCTATTGATCCGACAGTCCAACCGCCTTGAATCTCTCATATGATATTGGTACTATGTAGATTTAATATTAAAAATTAACACTCAATATAATACTTTGGAAATGTTCGATGTGCTTTCTGGATTATGGACTCGCAAGGGGCGGAGCAAAACCTTACCTCGCTGCTATCAGTTATATTATAGCAAGTGGAGCCAGAAATGTTTTTGAATACAGGAATCTACACACAGTACACACCAGGTCGTATACTAGTAGTCAACTGAAATAGATGCGTAATATTTGTCTGTTATATCTTTCCAATATCAATGCACGTACCTGGTGAAGGTATCAGTAAGTTTCTCCTGGGTCGAGTTCGTTCGCAGTCGACTATTCAGATATGTGATTCTACAGACATAGGCCACGGCAGACGAAATTAAGGAAGGAAAATGTACCTTTGAGAAGCAGCGCCCTGCTTTATACAGAACGGATACCGTACACAGTTTTATACCATCCGCATAATATTAATACCCGGGTCAACACCCTCATTGTGCCCTGCCGTATACCGGACGGAAATTGAATACCAAGTAATTATATTTATAAATTTAAATCTCGTACTGCTCCCTGTGAATTTCTTTCGCACAATCATCTATAGGAGAAAAGTATTTCGATTTATTAGGATTATAAATAATCGCTATACTCACAAAAGATTTATGTTTAGCAGGGTATATTCTGTACCGTTACTATCACGGAGCGCTCTGTTCATTGTATGTACATCATAATTCGACTTTTACAGTTAATTCTGGCTTCTCTTGCTATAATATAGCTCACGGTAATGATTTAGGGTTTCGCTCTGCCACTTGCGAGACCAAAATTAAAAAAAGTATATTGAACATTTTCCTAAGTATTATAATGATATTTCCTAGGCTGAGATTATTTTGATGAAGAAATGTTCGGATGAAAGTTGCCTTCGAAATCTCATTATGCGTGACAACATTTTCACCTGATTGTGTGAAAACCACATTAATCTGTCCATTCACACTTTGTGTTGCACAATCACCGGGGTTGGCGGGGGCGGAGGGATCTCTATCGGTTAACTCTTTACCCCATACGGCCGCCTTTGAGCGCCTCGCACGCTCCCCCATAGAACCGCCTTTGAGCGCCTCGCACGCTGCCCCATAGAACCGTCTTTCAGCGTGTCATCGCTGTCCTCAGGAAGTTACCATGTGGTGGATTACTTTTGCAATTTTTGCGTTTATTTTGAGTAAAACCTAATTAAAACTATACATTTTCAGAAAGCCAAAATTTAAATGAATCTGACTATATGGACTGTTGGTATGTTTTGTAGTAAGGGTAAAATGAAATCGGGAGAGGAACAGAAATAATCGATGAAAAATGCGCGATTTGACAACAAATTTGTTTCGTGTGCTCCAAGACAAACGTTCGAAAAATCGTAAAACCTGCTTCCAAATTCCTGAATATTTCACGTAACGCGAGCATAAACTACCAAAGTATCTAACCTTGATGACTATCTCGTCAAATCTGCCCATCTGAGTTTATTTTATGTATTTTCCCGGGACCTGCTGCCTTCGCGGTAAATGTTTTCAGCCACCATTCTTTCCCAGTCGGCCTTCTGTTTGACAGTGACCATAGCGACCGAGTCACCACGTGACCTCTTCCTCCAACGTGATTGGCCACGTTCAACCTTGGCCAATCAGTGAGGCTATGTTAATTTCACCTTATGAATATTTATTACCGTCTGTATTCTCCTTTATTTAACTATATCGTATTGAAACAGTTATATTTCGTTCTACACCTGCCATCTTGTGATGTCGCTGCCAAATCCCGAGCCTACGGAGAATTAGCTTTACGATGATATCCGGAAATATACGAATGGTTGCCGGAAAGCGGGAAGAGAACCTTGCAAAACGTGACTAAAATGCGACAATTTCTTCGCTTTTTTCGTGATTTCCAACAGAAGTAAAGCGGACACGACACCTTTTCTCACAAGTTTACTTATTTTTAGAATAAATGTTGCTGATATTGGTATAAAACGTGAACAAATTACGTAGAATGGGTCTGTGGGAGACCATTGGTAAATATTTCTCCACATGACATGGGACATAAAACGGGATATTTTACATCGCTGGAGAAGTATGAAAATTGAAAAGAGTCCATGGGTTGAAGACCTACGCCATTACAAATCTATTATGGGCCAGAGAGAGAAAATTCCCCACAAGTCTATGAGGTAAAGAGTTAATAACCTCTAATCGCTTTATTTATCGCTTTAACTATTTTATTCTATAAATATTTATCGATTTTAATTCGGCGAATGAGTGGACCAGTCATTATTTGGAGCCTGAATATCATAATGGCATATATCTCCTAGACATAGAGAGGCTTTCTTGTGGAGCCATTAGCCTGTTTCACAGCGGACACAGTGAAGCGACTTAGGCGACGCGAAAAAAATCGCCTGCGAAATGGAGCAATGGTTGGTCCAGTTAGCTTGCACACCGCACGCGACGTGGCGAAGCTTGCACAGCGCACGCGACGCGGCGAAGCTCTCATATTCAATCTCAGCCTCCGCGGTGATTTCGATATTGATCAATCGCAGCACTGCTATGTTTGACTTCACAGGTCACAAGCAGAAGATTTTCTACCTCGACCTTGTCCCTTTTGTCGGGTCCACGTGATAATGCAGTTGCGTTTTCCGTCCGCATCTGGTGAAAGCCCCCGAAACGGAGGAGCCGCATAAGTGAATTCGCCCGCGCCGCTTGTCGCCTTCTTCGTGAAAAGGCTCATGGTTGCTTTTTAGTAGCCAGACGGCAACTTTTCCCATCTCTTACATATCTTTTCAACTAGTCAGCGTTGCTGTGAACAATAGTCGACTGAATAGCCTAGTGGCCTACATATTCGTCAAATCCTACACGATGTTGTAATTATAGCTTCCACTTCCGCTACTGGATCACACTGCTCACGACTGAATAGCCTACTGACCTCTATCCCCTAAATCACGGGGGGTAGGGCCTTCATATTTGGCAAGTGTACAACAATAATCGACTTCGCAGTGTCAAATTTACGACAACAGCACCATGTTAAATGCACTGCATCTAGGAGAGGTAACGATTTCACTCCTGGTTCCGCTAGTTTAGCATGGGAGGCCCACCTTTGATCAATGATTTTACTAAATCTACTTGGTAAATTGTTATGAAACTCGAGAAATCAACGTGAAACGAACCAGGGAATGTATGATTTCTCCAGTTATGGCGTTGTCGAAAAGGCTCTGAACATGACGGAATCACGGTTTGGAAGGTACTTTAAAAGTTTGAAGCGTTACTGAGAATGCATTCTCTACAAACAGACTTTTTACGTCTTATCGCTTAGTTACTGCTGTCAAGTTTTATATAAAGTATAATATTCTCCGAAATATTGCAGATTTTCTCGTTATACAATCTTTGTAAATGACTGTGACGGAATCACAGTGAAAGTCCTTCATTTTGACTAATGTTGATTACCTAAATTTTTGGCTGCTCTGTTTCGATCTAAATATTCCGATATGCCATCTCTTACTTACAAACGGTACCTAAGGACGATAGAGCTTTTTTCCTCGTGAGAAAAGAGTGATTGGGTCATCACAGGGGTTAAATCTAGTCCGTGACGGAATCACAAACAATCGTGACGGAATTTCTGGTGTGCGTTTTAAATCTTCTCGGTACAATAGCTTCATTAATTACACATTTTCTCAAAAAAATATTATAGGATGAATTTATCACTTCTAATTATAAAAATTGAGACTCTGAATTCTTACTTTGTCCAATATGTATACAGTTCTTGTCAAATGCATATATTTTCTGCAGATGGTTTTAAATAGTACACCTTTCAGTAAAATCAGAAGTTCATGAAACTATTTGATGGACTTCTGGTAAAATGCAATTTTTCCTCCTCGAATTTTCCAAGTTGAGCAGGTTTATAAATCATGGGGAAAATAATTCAAGCCTAAGCCCATCTTCTCTGTTATTGGCGTGTTCCCGGAGATTACAGGAAGCGAATAGAAAAACTAATATATGCTAATTAAGGCCTATTTGCTAAAAGGGCGTTTTTTGGTGACGGGCGCTTTTATGTGAAAATCATGTGAAGTAGATTTTTTTGGAGATTGAAGTGTTATTGAAAAATCTTTATAATGCGACGGAGTGATCAATCGGTCATAAAAGCGGTTTGCTGTTGTTGTCGTAGTAGTTCTGAGACCGTTCATTATTCACAGATTTCGAGTTATAAACGGCGCGTATTTCGTTGATTCGGAATTGACCCCTTTCTACAGCGGCATTATTTTACAATGCTGGTCAGTCAACAATTATCGCAAATCATTAGATATTTTGTTTGACCATTAATATGATTCTATCACTCAATAAATACTGAGATTGCCGCTTAAACCCACCTTATTTCGCGTAGATTCGACACTGGAAAAATCGCATGTGTTTTTCGACCTGGTGTCAATTTGTCATTGCACTGACAGTACCGGAAGTATTACGTTGCCCAATTGACCGGTGAAGAAACAATGCAGGTCAGTTGTTTGACATTTATTTGAGCCCACAGAAACAGACGTTCAAATAAACCGAAAACTGATTTGTACAGATTATTTATTTCAAGGAATATCAGGCATTAATTAGGAAAGTGATCCGCAACTTCCCCTAATTCGAAACTCAGACAACCACTGCAGTTAATAGGGGAGTTCCGAATCACTTTTCACATCTAGACTACTGGCGCTCGTTTTGTTAAGAGTTGAGAGTGGTTCTTGGTCTTATTTTCTACGAAAATCTGTCGTCGATAATTGGATGTTAAAAATTCTCTAATAGATCTTGTGACTCAATGAGAAAATCATGTCCGTCTCAGTGCACCAGCGCGGGCAGTTGTGAATCACTTTGGTGAGAAGCGGATCACGCCATCTAGCGGTCGTTACAGTCACTGAGAATAGAATTTTTTTATCAGCCTGAATGGCCATCTATCACCAATATCCCAATAGGAGAAAAATGATGTATAACATGCTTAGACTTCGTTGGATTGCCATTACTGAGGCGGAAATTCTTCATACACAACGACGGCCTGATCTGTCTGACCATGCCATATACGACAATTATCCTCACTAATTAAATGAACTCTCCCAGGATTTCGATAGTTCGTTATTTGTACACAGACGGGACCGTTCATTCAAGATTGAACCTAACAGACCTGGTTCAGTAGAAACCTGTCGAAAAACCATCCCGTTCTGTGACTTAAATTATTCTAAAGCAATAACTTTGCACTCCGACATTCCTGGAACGATTGAATACAGCGAATATTCCCACGAAATCTACATAAATGGCATTGACCGTGTTCTCTTGAACGACGACGGGTCTATTTTCTGATCACTATTCCAAGTTTGAAGTAGAATGTATGTTCTGACTTTTTCTCGTGGGATAAGACTTGCTGGGTTCCGTGGGAGACATAATTCTTCGTTTCATACCTAATATTGTCTGTTCGCATATCAAACTCTGTCGAATCCATATCTTCATTTAATGTGTTTGACAGCAAAACTGCGTTTTATTTGAAACGAGGTTGGGGAAACGCAAGTTTTGCAACGAGTTTACGTCTTGCCTGTCCCCCATGTTAATTTCCACCGCCCACGAAGTCTATGAGACTGTGCGTATAGTCCAGAACGACCCTCATGACATGTATCTTCATTTATCATGCGCCATAAAAATTTAATCAGTATACTTGATGGATCAGTAATGATTACGATGTACAAACTTATGTGTGCCACACACGCTTAAAATTTGAAATCTAAAGATGTCTCATGAATGCTTATTCTACATTTTCTTAAATGTGAACAATGAAAAGAATCTATGATATACTTTAAATTCTGATAGGACTTCATCCACGATTTACACATAGCAAAGTAAACTATTTAAAGAAACGCAGCTCTGTTTGAAAAGTAGAGTAAATTTAGTATGAACAAATATCCAATAACACAGTCTCACTGGTATGCACGGCATACTCTGTATGGGACCTGATCAACATTAGATGATATGGATACAGATGTAAAGAAGATATAATGGGGAATTACCGATGGCTATGCGTCATTGGTAGGAGGGAGCATTTGTAGGGCGGTGTGAGGGAACGGGTTGCACGGCATACTCTGTATGACCTGTGCCCATTGTAATACGATGGAGTGCCCAATCAAACCAAACCAAACCAAACCATATTGGTACTGGATACCCACTAGGCCACACTCCCAACGTCCGGGGAGATGCAAGGGATGTGGCAGCTGCGTGACATAATGGGCCACGGTGTTGTTGGGAAACACTGCAGCCGAGATGTTACTGGGTAGGGTAATGTAAAATATGACGACTGAGCTTTCTTGCTGCTGGTTTTAATAGTGTGCCCAGGCCTTGAGCGCTTGTTCCAGGCGTCGTGATCGTCGCGGTGACTTGCTACATGTCACTGATCCTGATTGACGTAGTTTCAGGTGTGGTGTTGTAAAGGGGTGAAAAGAAGGGGCCCGCCGTTGTGGTGTTTTGGATGGTGACTTCGGTTCCCACTGGGCTTCCCAAGTCTGTGGGGGTCGCGTCTGTCGTTGTGAATTGCGGGGTGCACATATCGGCGATTGCTGGTCACGCTGCATCCAGGACCAGCGCTGGGGATTCCTCACCAGTTCTTGTGGCACATGCATGTCTTTCAAGCTTTAAGCAAACACCTCCCATCCTTGAGGATCTGTGTGCGACCTACGTTGACGCATCAGGTCATTCACTAAATCCGTCATGTGGGTACCGGGGACCACCTGATTCTGTACCAGTAGTTCACCTTTCCAAGTCATGTTAGGATTGTCTTCCATTCGCTGAAATACCAGGCCAGCTTGTTTCTTGAACGATGCAGGAACACTCTTCAGGACTTCGTCTTTGACCCACTGTGGACCTTGGGTGGTACCCCTGGTAATGGCGGCTGTTGGAGCGGTGCTGAGGTCGGCGGTGTGTCGCGTGGTGGTAGTGGTTTTGCTGGTTGCGCGACTGACACTGGGCTTGGGTCAGAGGCCTTGTATTGCCCCATGAACGTGATGTACCGTTGAAGCGTTTCGTTGTTGTGTTGTACTTTCCCGGTGTCGCTTAACCCCGGTCTTTATAGAATCTGTTGCATCTCGTGATCGAGGGTGTTCACCGTAGGTGGGATGGGATACGGTGATTGGAGGCTTTGAAGCAGACGTGGGTCCACCAGAGCCATTTTTTTCCTGTGGTTCATTGCCGACCGAACAGTCCACCCAATACTGGCCCTAGCACAGAGACAGTAGTATAGAGGATGGGGGTGCCAGACCACTTTTGGTTGCCGATAGCGTTGAGTGGCTGTCGAGTGGTTTACGAGTGGATGGCGAGTGGTTGTCGAGTGGATGCCGAGTGGTAGCTGAGTGGTGTGGTTGCCGAGTGGCTAACGGGTGGATGACGTTGACAGACTTTTTTGTTTAGGTTGAGGGAAGAGCAGACAGCATGGGGGTGCCTAGAGGACCTCTAGGGTGCCGGTTTTTTTCTGTGGAATCTGTTCAGAGAGCAGACTTTTTGACACAGATTACCAGGACAAAAAAAACTACGACCGTTTCGTAGGGGTGACAAAAAAAGTATATTTGGGTAAAAAAATGCAAAACCGGAGTGTCACGTCTCACTGAGTCCCGTCACATGGCTTCGTGGCATGTGACGTAGTCCTGTCACATGGCTTCTTGGCCATTGTGACGGCTTTTTTTATTAAAGTATTTATTTGGGACTCAATTGCTCTTAATATCTCTCCTCTGTGGCATCATAGACAATTCGAAATGAGTCTAGATTATTTGTGAGAAGAGTTCGGAACAAGCGTTCCAAGAGCAGACAGGGATCGAACCCCCTTTTGTGAGACGTGACTGAAAGATTCGATACATATCGCATGGCTCACCTGAGCAATCTTTCACGGACGATAATTTGGGGTTCAAATAACACATATATTTCTACCAAACTTTCCTTAGAATTTTAGAGCCAGTTTGATGTGGAGTGGATTTTATCCAATATAGAATTGATCAGCCCCGTATATCGGTGAAATAAATCTCGGCATATTCCAATCTTCAACATATTCTGATGTAATAGACGATAGTGTATGAGTCAACGCGATATGTTGGTCGCCCGGTCTAAACGTACATGTTATCAGGGTAAAGGAGTTGTGTCCCTTTATTTATTCAAGCTTGAAAGAAAATCAATACTTGTTTACAGTGCCAGTATAATTCCTCCACTATACTATATGCTACACTTGTACATGTACATAAGCAGGGTAGCAGCAGCAGGGGGGGGGGGCGAGTAGACTTTTTTTTGTTTAGGTTGAGGGAAGAGCAGACAGCGTGGGGATGCCTAGAGGACTTCTAGGGGCCCGAACTTTTTTTGTGGAATTCGTTCAGAAAGCAGACTCTTTCGAAACTCCGAGAAAGAGCGGCCAGCAGAGAGACAAGAAGGCTAGAACTTGAGAGCGCGCGCTTTGAGTTAGTGTATGCAGGTTACTATCGATTTTTAGCCCACCATCACCAGATGGTGGGCTGTTCAAATCACTTTTCGTCCGTGGTCCGTCGTCAGTCCGTCGTCCGTCAGTCCGTCGTCCGTCAGTCCGTCCGTAAACAATTCTTGTTACCGCGATTTCTCAGGAACTACTGCATGGATCTTTTTCAAATTTGGTACACCGGTTCCCCTTGGGATCTAGTTGTGCAAGAAACCTTTTCTCGCCCGATTCGAAAATCAAATATGGCCACCAGGCAGCCATCTTGGATTTCCCCCTGAAACCTTGTTACCGCGATTTCTCAGGAACTACTGCATGGATCTTTTTCAAATTTGGTACCCAGGTTCCCCTTGGGGTCTAGTTGTGCAAGAAACCTTTTCCGGTCCGATTCGAAAATCCAATATGGCCACCAGGCAGCCATCTTGGATTTCCCCATGAAACCTTGTTATCGCGATTTCTCATGAACTACTGCATGGATCTTTCTCAAATTTGGTACACAGGTTCCCCTTGGGGTCTAGTTGTGCAAGAAACCTTTTTGATCCGATTCGAAAATCCAATATGGCCACCAGGCAGCCATCTTGGATTCCCCCATGAAACCTTGTTATCGCGATTTCTCAGGAACTACTGCATGGATCTTTCTCAAATTTGGTACGCAGGTTCCCCTTGGGGTCTAGTTGTGCAAGAAACCTTTTCTGGTCCGATTCGAAAATCCAATATGGCCACCAGGCAGCCATCTTGGATTTCCCCATGAAACCTTGTTATCGCGATTTCTCAGGAACTACTGCATGGATCTTTCTCAAATTTGGTACACAGGTTCCCCTTGGGGTCTAGTTGTGCAAGATACCTTTTTTGGTCCAATTCGAAAATCCAATATGGCCACCAGGCAGCCATCTTGGATTTCCCTTTGAAACCTTGTTATTGCAATTTCTCAGGAACTACTGCATGGATCTTTCTCAAATTTGGTACATTGGTTCCCCTTGGGGTCTAGTTGTGCAAGATACCTCTTCTGGTCCGATTCGAAAATCCAATATGGCCACCAGGCAGCCATCTTGGATTTCCCCACGAAACCTTATTATCGTCATTTCTCAGGAAGTACTGTATGGATCTTTCTCAAATTTGGTACACAGGTTCCCCTTGGGGTCTAGTTGTGCAAGATACCTTTTTCGGTCCGAATCGAAAAACCAATATGGCCACCAAGCAGCCATATTGAATTTCCCCATGAAACCTTGTTATCGCGATTTCTCAGGAACTACTGCATGGATCTTTCTCAAATTTCGTACCCAGGTTCCCCTTGGGATCTAGTTGTGCAAGATACCTTTCCTGGTACGATTTGAAAATCCAGTATGGCCACCAGGCAGCCATCTTGGATTTCCCCATGAAACTTTATTGTCATTTCTCAGGAACTACTGCATGGATCTTTCTCAATTTTGGTACACAGGTTCCCCTTAGGGTCTCAATATGCAAGATGCCTTTTTCGGTCCGAACCGAAAATCCAACATGGTCACCAGGCAGCCATCTTAGACTTCCCCATGAAATTTTTTTATCATGATTTCTCAGGAAGTACTGCCTGGATCTTTCTCAAATTTGATACACAGGTTCAATTGTGCAAGATACCTTTTCTGGACCGATTCCAAAATCCAATATGTCCATCAGGCGGCCATCTTGGATTTTCCCATGAAACTTTGTTATTGCGATTTCTCGGGAACTACCTCATGGATCTTTGTTAAATTTGGTACACAGGTTCACCTTGTCGTCTAGTTATGCAAGAAACCTTTTTGGGTCCGAATCCAAAATCCAATATGGCCAGAAGGCGGCCATCTTGAATTTTCCCTTGAAACATTGTTACCGTGAATTCTCAGGAAATATTTCATTGATCTTTCTGAAATTTGGTACACAGGTCCGTCTGCCGGTGGGTCGGCTACATGAAGGGACGTGACTCTTGTGACTCAACGTCACAACTCGACAACTGTAGACTACTGCATGTTTCGATCCAAGAGAGATAATCAGGATTCAGGCACTTTCGAAGTTTCAACATTACTGCGCGGACTAGATCTCTTCAGTATTAAGTAGTGTACCATCTTACTATTTTCGAGCATGGTATCTTAAAAGAGATATCTCAAAATAGTCTGATAAACAGAACAGAATTAGCATTCGTTCTTAATTATAAAATCTTAAGTATGTTTCATAGCTCATGCCAAAGTGTGAAAGAGATTAGTCTTCGCTTCCAGTACCCAATGATGACACGTGCAAAAAAAATAAATAAAAAAAATACTACGAAACAAAGGCGAAGAATCCTCCGTACATGTACATTCACTTTCAGATTAACTTTGCTCATTTCTCTTGTATTATAACAACCGACATAAGTACAGTTTCTAAAAATTTTGAAACTCCTGAAACTTAGATTATATCTTGGTGTTTTTCAGTGGCCTTTTCTGATCTTTTTCGCTCAGATTCCAAATTCTGTAAACAAAATTACTATTTACAAATTAATCGTTTGTTCTTAGTAACAATGAACAAAAAGATCCTCTAGTCATTAGCTTACAATTATCGGACAATGGTGGGCGCCAAGATCCTTCAGGATCTCTCGTTTCTCTCGGCCTAATACATGTTGGGCAGTAGGCCTGCGAACGGCTCGCTATCAGATCCGGCAGTCAGTAGCCGCACGCAGTGCTGTAGTATTTATTGTCCGCTTTCGCGCGTGACAGAGTGCCTACTTCAATATGTCCGCGGGGAGGATTCCTTGCTTAATCAGCAAGTCTTTCGTGGCTATGGCCAGGCCGATGTCTGCAATAACCATTCCTACGTCATAGACGGTGAAGTCTATCTTGGGGGCAGGGCCTTTCCAAACTAGTTTTCCCAGATGAGCATAACCTATCACTAAGCCGATAACGACAGCGGCATGGTAGGCCATGTTGGCTAGCATTTTACCATCGATCGACGACATGCTTCTTTTGCAGTGTCAGCCATGGCTTTAACATGATATGCTAATGCGCCTAAAAGGCCTAACTACTAAGGGTGTTCGTGCGGACATCGTAGTGGTTTCCACGGTTCCGGGTGGCAGGGGCTGCGCATGGCGTCTTTAATAATCCGCCTGTAGAAAGCAGTTTATCGTGATTCTATTTCGATTGCCCTGGCAAACTGTTTCCTTGCTTCCTCACTGCCTTGCTTCAGAAGTTCGTTTTTTTTCTTCCTGGCTCATATGGGATGCTTTCAACGATTTAGTCCTGATAGCGTTTCTCATGGCATCATATTTAGATTTTTCCGCTAGGATGTGACGGAATTCACTATCAGAAATCTTGTTATCCACAAGTGCTTGCGAGATAACATCTGCGATGGAATCCAATTTTGAAGACGCTAGGACGCGAATTTCATCGTGTTTTTTAGCTTTGATGGTCAGGCGTCGAGATATAAACTTGCAAGCTATTCCAGCCAAACCACTCGAAAGAGCCGAGACTTCAAGTGCGACAACAACGAGTGCGGCAATTATTGTCGACAAGAGGCCGACCCCAGTCGCGCCGAGGCCCAAAGCCACTGTGGCAAGCGCAGAGTCAACGCCATCTAGAACATTCACCGCTTTGCGGTATTTTTTGTACAAGCTCGACCGGGAATCACGATCTTGGGAGAGTTCATGCTGTATATCACATATTTGCTTTAGCCTGTAGTCATGCGCGGATTCGGCCTCGTCCAATGTTGGATATAGCCCCATGATAAATCTATATGCTGTTGTCCATAATCTCTAGCTCAAGGTTATCCAAGGCTCGGTTGAACACCTTGAGAGATTTTAAGCTGACGCCTTCAGCTAGGAAGATATTGCCCACGGACACATCGTTCCCTACTCGTGTAGTTACGCTCTCTAACGACAGATGCACGATAGGCTTTTTAACTGCGCTAAGAGCAAAGAAAATCCGCAACTCTTGATCAGCGTGCTTATCCTGCCACTTTATCTGGAGATCTGGTAGTATGTCCACGAATCTATCGTGAGCGGGAGCGGGCGGTAACAGAATTGCAACAACGATAGTTGAGTCTGGAGGAAGAGTGGTCAGGGCGAGTAACGACGTATTTATTACTAGAGCCCCTCGAGGATCAGTGCTTCTTATATAAAATTTCCAGTCCTGGAGGTGTATTTTGACGTTGTTTTCAACCGGACTGTAGGACAGGAATGCCGTGCCTCGATTTAAAACTTTTCTCACAAATCCGGCTTTATCGACCTGTACTACATTCGACCACATTAAGGTCAATGAGACAGCCCACATTGTCAGTTTCGGCGAGAGTCCATTGTCCGTTTTCCGTTTTAACGAGGCTATATCTCACGTGCGTCCGTGTGTTTCCCTTGTTAATATCTTCAAGGTCTTTGAAACTTACATCCGTGTTTCTTCCTGGCGTAAGCTTCTTTCGATGGTATAAGCCGTTTCTGAACTGAAAGCCGTATAGGCGGTCGGTGTAACCTGCCTCGCCAAACCCCATGGTATCAGCGAGATCGCTTAAGGCCAAATCACTGCATCTGGGTTCTGCGGATTCAACCATCGTTGTCAGGGATGAACATCAAGAGTTACACTCATATAAGCGGTCTTTACTGGTGTATCTGATTTATCTAACAGGGAGAACGTTAGCTGCGGGATAGGGCCAGATATTAGTGGCTTATACTGTGGATTAGGGAAAGAAATAGTTTTTCCGCAGTATATTCCTTCACCGGTCACAGATATAGCTCTCAGAAGAGTGGAAGGGTAGGCCACACAAGGGTACGCAACAGCCGTCTCGACAGCCTTCCCCACTAGATTGTGTGATGTGCTCACCTCACCCAGGTGAGCGAACACTTCTTTATGGGGTGCTAGTGTGGGGGAAGCTGTCGCCCTGCACTGTCCCAGTAAGGGTACTGTCAGGATCTGAGAACCCCAGAAGCCGCGCAAGGCCAAGTAGTTGTATGCTATTGTCGGTCGTCAACTTCAGTCGACCAGTGGCATGGTTTATCTCCAGGCCCGCCCCGTGTGGCTTGACGACCTCTCTATTAAGGGAGCAGACATTGTAATAACCGCTAGGGACAACCACAAGCTTTCCGCGGACAGAGAAGCTAGTTCCGGCTGGGAAATTCTCCCATAGTGGGTAGAAAGTGCTCGAGCAGTGCTACTTTGTATTGTCCGTTTTGGTTCTTGAGCGCATGCGTGAGGTCGATTGTTGCGCCGTTTTGAATGTTGCTCAGTGTTACATACATAGCCGGCCACACGAAGTGCTAAACCAGCAAGGATTGCGCATGGATAGACACGCCTTTAGCTTCAATGTAAAGGCCACCTACCAAGCGGGCGGGGTGTACACCGCTGGAACGAGTGTTACTGGGACGACATTCACTCATCAATATATCTTAGTGAACTTAGAGAACACAGCAAGTGGTGACTTGCGGCCCAGTTTCCTAATATATTTGCGAAATACTGTCTGCCTAAATTGAAAAGCGACCAGCTTGTTCAGGCGTGGCGCTCTAATCCCTTGCAGTTTTGGCAGAATCAGCTGAATTTCGCCGTGTGGTGCGCCACGACCAGCTGCGGCATGTCTGTAAGCGACCACCTAGCGGCTGTCGTTTCCACTGGAACAGGGACCACGCGAACTGCTAGCCACACCCAGGCCCTCTACACCTTCCATGTCTACTTTCAGATCAGGCGGATCCTAAGAGATTCAGGCACCGCTCCCACAAGACGACGCCTGGGCGGCATTTAACAATCCATTTGACCGCAGAGCATATGAGCGCATCTGTGCAGAGTTTGGGGTGTCGCCGCACACCGGCTGGAGACAGCAGCAGAGCGAAAACAATGGCATAGGAACGATTTACTTCTATGCCACAAACGCAAACGACCCAGCCTGGCATTCGTTTACTGTCCGAAAAAAACACTTTCACATTGACTACATTGCGCAGGGATCGGAGGCTGGCAAGGCGTGGACAACGTTCATGCTGGACAGATCACAGGGCGTCACACATGCAGGCGTCAAGCGTGTTAATGATTCCATTCGAACGTATGTATGGGCCATGCTCGGCGCCCAGGCTCAGACGCGCACACGAATTTTAGGAGAGGACACAGCATTTGACGCGCAGAAGCAGTTTCTCGCCAACATCGAGGATGCGGTCTCCTCTCCAGCTGACCTCTCATCAGCGATAAAACGCTACCAAGACGTCCTGCAGTATGCAGGCTCCAAAGTTAACTATGTGTTCGGAATCGGTCTGTACATGGCCCCCAGTGACATGTTGCTCCGCATAGGCCCTATCGCCGGTTACAACAATGAGATCGTAGTTGCAACAGAAAATCAAAAACTTGCCGAGAACGCGGACGTTAACGTAACAGTCGCTCCTCCAAATACAGGAGATACGGGAGAAAAAGGAGTGGTTCCCACGGCGAGTGGCAAGACCGCGACGCTGGATCATGCCATTCCCACGGCGAGTGGCAAGACCGCGACGCTGGATCATGCCGTTCCCACGGTGAGTGGCAAGACCGCGACGCTGGATCATGCCGTTCCCACCGCGCCGGTTCACTCCTCGCGAGATGTCGCTGCCTCCACGGCCCCAGCTAGTCAACACAACGACGAAAAGATCGCAATCATCGTCGGTGTCATCGTAGCTGGGCTGGTGACCATTTGGCTATTTCGTTAGCCAGTCGCGAGTCACCACGTAAAGCAGCCCCGCAGCCGCAACAACCAAGGACCACATATTCTCTGCAAGCCACCCAGCAGTTTTCGACATAAGGTTAAGAAGCCAGGAAACAATGCTCCCAATTGGAAGTAGTCCATAGTTTCGGATTATTGGTCCCCCTCAAAAATATTTATACATCAGAGCGCCCGGGTCTGACCACATGATAATTATCCTTCTCTTTTTGATAACCAGTATTTATAGTACCAAGCTTCTAGGTACTACCATTCCTTCAAAATGACATATGCGGAGGGGTGGCTCGATTGAGCTATATGGCGGATCAACCTTCATCAGCCTCAGTTTCGTACGTTTTTCAGGTGTTTAAAAATAGGGTTATGTTGCATAACAAAAATCGACGTGGTCGACCCCGTATTTTGAATAGCTTTTTTATCTTGCCTCCAGACGGGGAACACTGAGGAGAAATCTTGTGGCAATCGATTGTCAAGATTTCTCCAGGAAGTGAACGAAATATGGTGTATTTTAGGTCATTTTAATAGATTTTCCAGAAAATTTGGAGTACGTTCCGAGGGAAGAAAATTTATCCCGGGTTAAATTCGCATAACTGGCTTATATGTTAAATTAATGGTATGAGCATTCCCATGAAGAAAATATGTACTTTTATATGGGTTTTCTGCATGGTTTGGCAACTCGGAAAGACGGAAGGGCTATACCGAGGGTCTATTTCCAGCAACGAGGGGTCTACTGTGGACTGCACCCAATTATGCCTGGCAGCGACGCCGCGGCTTTCTCGGCAAGCTTTGCGAGGATTCGGCCGAGGGCGTGTAGGTGTTTCTTGATCCACTCTTTTACAGTCCCGCTCGTCGGAACGACTGGCTTGGAAGGAGTCGGTGTTGGGGCCGGGGTGCCCCCGCCTGTCAAAGCAAGCACTAAGGTGGACACGATGAAGCCCAGCGCAGTGAGGATGCTAACAATGGTTATCCCCTGCTCTCTGAACAATGGGCGAAGTCGCTCAGCCAGGGTAGTATCTTCGTTGAGGACGCGGTTTATCGTCTCACGGATTCGGTTAATCTGTGAGCGAAGAGCCTCCCGACTGGCAGTTGCAGCCTCAAGGCGGGCGGCCCGCTCATCCTTTAGTTCTCGAACACGCTCCGCGACGCGCCTTCGAGAGTCTGCGTCATCTGCGTCAGTTCCATTGAGTTTTCCTTCCTCGAGAGCAATGCGGTCATCCATTGCTGACAGCTTGGCCAGGTTGTTGGTGAGCTCACCCCGAATGGTCTGGAGGGCCTTGTCAAGCCCACGCAGCTCTCGGAGATTTAAAGGGGGGTCGCTCATGGTGCCCAGGACTTCATCGATTTGCGCGTCCGTGAAGGCCGTTTCCATTTTCTGAACAGCGTCTGTGGCTACCTTGGCTTCTCCGTCGAGGTCCTGGAGTTCAACGCTTTCGACCGCCGCTGCAGCCCCACCAAGCTCTTCGCTCGCTGTCTGTAGAGCTAACACAGCCTGAGGGGGCAGCATTGTCGATGACTGTCTGCGCCAGTCTGTAAACCCTGGTTCATCTCGAATCGCGTTGCTACCGACACGCACCCCCGCTACCGTGGACAGGGAGAGAGGTCGGCCTGTACGAAGGTTAATTAAGTCCAAGTTGGGGTAAGCCACAAGGCGCAGCTTCCCGTCAATCGTGACTTCAAACCTCGAGTAATCCCTACCTAGGTTAGGAGTAAGCCCCCTCTCTGCCTGGTAGCTGTAGTGTTCATCGACAGCTGTCTGGACTAACTCTCGCTGAAGAGAGACAGGGCGCTCACCTTCCTGCGCTTGCGCGTCCGAAGGACCCACTCTGTATGTTGACAAATCGACATCGTCCGTTTCCTCGTCCCTCCTCGTTTCTGTCTCGTCGTGACGGCCGGTATCAACATCATAGTCTTCCATATTGAACTATCACAGCTTATCACTTCAATAAGACGGCTTATTCACAATACGGTCGCAAGCTTAATCCCTACCGCAGACTTCGTGAGCCACTTGGGATCAAGGGGGTTCGCCAGGCAGTTGTGATCACAAACAACCCCAGCACTATCGATCAGAACCAACAGCTACTGGTGCGCTTTCCCAATCTCGGAGCGAACGATGTTATCGTTCCGGGGACCGCCCGCCTCGCCTTCAACATCGAACTGAAATCATCCGACGTGAATCGAACCGTGGTTCAGAATTTGGGCCGCGCAATCATAAAGAAGACAACAATCAAAATCAGCGGCAATGAGGTTATGAGCATTGACGACTCCGACGTATACTACTGCTATCGCGATCTGTGAAAAACAGCCAAAGAGCGCAATAATGCAGCCTACCAGGGTATAGATACTGGCAAAACCAAGCACACGACAAAGCTTCGGATTGGTGCCGGGAATGCTGAAAACAAGAAAACAGATAAAGCCATAGCGCGGGCATACGGCAACCGCTTCTTTGTCCCGCTTGACTTCGAGTTGCTGGACAGCCACATGCCTTTCTACCAAAGTGCGCTTGGTGATCATCTGGAGTACGAACTGACATTCAACGACTACAGTCGCGTAATCGTCGCGACGGATGATGAAGCCGCCAGTTACAATATTGAAAACGTCTGCCTAGAGTTCGAAATGGTCACGCAGAATGATCTCGCTAGATTGATCCCAACCCAGTATGCAGGACGCCTAGCCATCCTCTACGACAGGGTGCTCCGCCACCGCAAATTGACACGTAACAAGTCTGACACTCTCTGGAACATCAACCTGAACGTGCCCGCTCGCAGCATGAAGGGCATTCTTATGCTGTTCGAAGAACCTGTCCCCTGGAATCGCGACACTGAGGACTTCTATAATCCGCTCATCACGAAGGTAGAGGTGTGCATCGAGGGGGTGCCGAATCAGCTGTACAGTCAAGGACTGAGAGCGCACCAGCTGTGGGATGAGACCAAGAAAGAGTTCGCAGCCGGTAGTAAACGTCAATCCGAGGTTGCAATGACCGCAAAAGACCTGGATCTGGCAGACGTCTCCCTGGGGGAGTTCCTGACCACAAAATATGCACTATGGCTGGATCTGCGAGCCACAGACGATGACGGACTACATGGGAGCGGCCGAAGAGTGGTGAATGCCAGCGAGGGCATCACCATCCAGATCATAAAAGAAGCAAACGGCCCCGGCACATTGAACGTTTATCTGTACATCGTCATGGATGCACAAATGAATATCGAGGATGGCCGACTCAAAGAAGTGCTCAATTAATGGCGCAGCCCCGTTGCTTCCCAAAGACCCCCACTCCGCTATTATATGTGGCCAGACAGGGTGTGGTAAGACGGTTTTCGCCCTTGACCTACTCGAAGGCCACTTCCGTGGTGTCTTTGAGCACATCGTCATCCTTTGTCCCACGATTCGCTACAACAGCACCTACCTAGCCCGACATTGGGTCTGGGCTGACCCAGATATCTACGTAGTCGACCCCGGCGAGCGCCTCCACGACTATCTGCGAGCATTCTATTGCTTACTTGCCGGAGAACACACTTTGTACATCATTGACGACTGTGCCGCAAGCAAGGCTCTAACCAAAAAGAAAGACAGGCTGTCTGAGCTAGCCTTCAGCGGCCGCCACACAAAGCAGAGCGTTTGGGTGCTGACCCAGAAGTACAACTCGGTCTTGAAGGATCTACGAGAGCAAACGCGATGGTGCGCTCTGTTTCACTGTAAGGACCGCGATTCTTTTGAAGAGTGCCTCCACGAGAATGATGTTATTCCAACAAGAGATGAGCGGCTTAAAACTAGAGCGCTGCTGGCAGAGACAAAACATGCAAAACTCCTGCTAAAAACTGACCAGCCGGCTGCGTATATGGTTGTTAGATAACCGTTAACTGGTGTTTAGGCCGTAAATGTGGGAAGTGCTACTGTTTTGCCAGATTCTTAGTCTCGGGGCCTTTGTGTATATCATTTACGAATATATTAAACTGAAGAGGTACGTACGTCATAGTGTTAACCTTTGCCAGCGGCACGCGCAAGTGATACGGGCCACGCACGTAGCAAACATGGATTGCGATGAGATTGTTGACAAGCTGTTTGAAGAAGAGGCCGACGGTCGTGCAGCCAAGGCGGCTACATCTAGTTGCCACGACGGCGCGGCAGCCGGAACCGCAAGGTCTCGATCTAGCTCCGTAGGAGCCGACGGGATGACTATTGCTAGTAAACGCGAAAGACGAGCAGCATTGGCCGCCGGAGGACAGGCCAAGGAGTACATGGGGAGGGTCATTACACCGAACCAGGTCGAAAGCCTGGACGATATAGAAGTTGACAAATTGTATGCTCGCTATGAAGCGCGCTTGGGAGCTAAGCTGACTAAGACCTTGGGGACAGCTGCACTTCAGCTCTATGCCATGGCAGCCAGCTCTTTGCTCCCCATTCCATCTGAAAATCAGTCAAAGCTCGTTGCTGACCTAGAAGATGATCCCTTCGTCGAGCATGCACTAAGCAATGCTACCTGTCAGCTATACCACCGCTTTGGGATGCTCTTAGCACCCCTGACCACATTACTTACCACTGTTAAACACTGCCAATTTGGACACACATGCCCCCGGACATATGCGTCTACGTTCGATGATGACGGAGGTACAGGAACCACAAGCGAATCAGCCACCGGTGAGAGTGACTCGGCAGACCCTCAGTCAGGAAGGGACAGCGCCTGATGAAAAGAACCCTAAAAAGGTGGAAGCGGGACGAAAGGGCGATGCCGCGCGAAAGGCCAAACAAGAACGACTGAAGATGGAGCTCAAGGAGGCCAAGGAACGTCTTGCTCCCACAGGAGTGTCACAGGCTGCCGAGACGACCACCTCAAACACCGAACCGACCGTCGAAATCGCACGAAGTGCTGGACCACAGTGGGCTCCTTATATACTATGCAGTCTAGGAATTGCAGGGGCTCTGCTCGTGGGATACATTTTGCGCTCGCGTGCACTTTCAGGATCGCCGCTTGTGAGAGAGCCAATCGATCGTCGAGCGGCAGCGCGCCTGACGCCAGTCGTTCCGACCGAAATTACGGGGACCGAGCAATTAAATGATCCTTTTCGTATGCAATAATGTCTTCAAAGATGTCAGACGGTAAAAACAGTAGCCATGCCAGCGGGAACAGCGTATAAAACATGGCCTCGATTGCCTTGCTAGTGGGTGGAGCTCTGGTTAATGCTCTTGCCTTCACTGGGTCGAATTGCCTCTTTTCAATGTTTCGAAGTTCGGGTGTTGACGAAGAGCGCAAACGCCATGACAAGGCTATAGAACAGCTCCAGGCTGCAAGGGATGCATGGACAAAAAAGCGAACCGAAAGGCTTGACTGGATAAATGAAGAGCTCCGACGACAGGGACACGCCGTTCGCACATTCCATGACGTCGATGCCGCAATCCGCGAGTACTCACAAGTCATGGGCAAAATACTTGACCCTCTCGTTCCAGAGCCTCGACTTTCAGCCATGTACGTACCTTCAGGTAACCAAAAAGACCGGGAGATCGTCGTTGTCATTCTACGAATGGGCGTGACGGGACTCGTAGCCTATAAAGTAGCCAAAAACTTGTAGCCTAGTAGAGCCGCATCTTGTGTGCACAAGGCCAGTTGCCACGCACACTAGCAATATTAGAGACTTTCACCTCTTGGAATGTCGGCACGACAGCAGCTACAATGGGTCGTGAAACGAAAAAGCTATCTCGACGCCTCGCGGGGCACTACTACAGCCCGAGCGGTTACTGGAAGGGGCTAGCGGCTATCAAGAACCTCGCCGCAGCAGCCAGAGTCTCCGAAGATATGGCCCGAATATGGCTCAAGAAGCAGGCCATTTGGCAGATTTATCTTCCGCGCCCTCGCCATGTTCCACGCCCGCGTTTTGGTGTAAAGATGCCGAACGAGGTTCATCAAGCCGACCTGCTCTTTCTACCACACGACCGCTTCCCCCGTGGTCACAAAACCTACAAGTATGCACTCACGCTTGTAGATGTGGCATCGCGCTACAAGGAGGCCGAGCCTCAAGCAACAAAAGAAGCCAAAGAGGTCGCTGACGCTCTCTCCCGCATCTACAAGCGGAGCCCTCTTAGCTGGCCGAAGCTTCTTCAAGTTGACCCGGGGCGCGAGTTTATGGGCGCGGTGAGCCAGCTACTGGCCAAGCATGACGTTTCTGTCAGACGCGGTCGTGTGGACATTCATCGGGACCAGGGGATCGTGGAGCGCTTTAACCGGACCCTGGCTGAGCGGTTGTTTTGGCACCAATACGCCCAGGAGATGCGACTTCCGTCGGTGGCGCGTTCAACGGAGTGGGTGGCTCGACTGCCTGCCGTCGTTAGGGCCCTGAACGGAGAAGTGACCCGCCTCACCGGTAAGAAGCCTAAGGATGCCATCAAGGTTGTGGCTGTGACACAAAAGCTCTCTTCTGTTGTTGCTGGTCGCCCCATTGGTCTCAAAGAGCTTCCCTCTGGTGTTGGCGTTCGGTACCTATACCATGATGGCGAGCTGGAGGGTGGAAGACGTCGCGCGACTGATCCAGTGTGGTCCCTCCAGGTGTACCGGCTTGGACGCTCGGTCACCAAGCCTGATGAACCTGTCCTGTATTATCTGCAAGATGGTCCTGCTCGTGGGTTTGTCCGGGAAGAGCACCTTGTGGTGCCTCCCGATACTCAGCTGCCGCCGGATGGCGTTCTAAATCGCTAGGATCTCTTCAATAAACGCATCCATCTCACAAGGTCCTTGTGGCCGTAGGCTAGGGTATCCACCCCATTTTTTGCGATCCAGCGCTTGCTGTCGAGGGGGGACAGTGATACCTTATTTAGGTGCTGTCCGTAGATGCGATGGCGCTCAGATCGCAGTACGTCCATACCGTTACAAGCGTCTAGTCCGTCATTCATAATCCAGCCGTCGTCCATTAGAGAATATCCGCGTCCATAATCCAAAGACCTATTCCATTTTCCACATAACAGTATTAGCACCAAATTCAAAAAGACAATCATAGTATACATAAAGATAGGCTTGTTTCCTGCAAGAGAGAAGCGGTCAACAGTTTTCAATGATGCCGACAAGACATCATGATGTTCCAAAAATATCAAATCCGTATCGCTGATCAGTATTCTTAATCCATAATATTCGTTGTAAAGTCGTCATCTAAAGAATGATGTATCTCAGTCACGCTTTGATTGTGACTGTTCATATGAGTACCATGAGGATCTTGAAGTACATGGGTTCATACGGCCCCTAGCCCCGGGTTAAGCGGAATTAGACACAAGTTACGAAACGTAGCGCCATAGATCTTGCACGCTACGTTCGTATTTTGCTATCAGCATGCGATATGTATCGCCAAATTTGAGAAACTTTGAGTGGAGGCGCTTGATGGAATAGCCCTGTTTCATAAGTTTCTGCAACAATGTTTTGTGACGTTGATTAAAATCATCACATTTAACACAGGATCTAGCAAATGCTACTAAGCGAGATATGTATACGCCATATGCGGAGGGTTTTCTTGCTGAAGAGGGTCTCTTTATACTGCTCGTGGCGGATGTGCTTCCTAACGACGTTCTATCTCACGCCCTTGGCCTTTTTGATATTTTTCCCGCCGGCCTCCAGAATCAAGTACATTTTTGGACGCAGTCCTACATACTCGGCGATGGGGAGTCCAGCACACTCGTCCTTCATTTTCCCAGGTACCTTCTTGTTGGCAGCGCTCTGTAACGCGTGGTCCTTATGGTAGTCACATGTGTCGTAGAGATCACATCGCGTAGCCATGTCCTGGTACACATCCTCTGTCTGTATCTCGAGAAGGAGGGAATCCGTATCTGTATAAAGGAGCTTGCAGTGCTCCCCGTACTGAACCTTCATCTGGTTGTATTAAAAGTCGTACATCAGGTGCTTCGGGAGGTCCAAGATACTCATCCCGACATAAACAGGGCGGTTGAGGACTAGACGGCTCTTGTGGACTCAAAGTCGGCGTAAACAATAAATGGGGCTGGAAGTTGTGTCTGGTGATTTTGGAAGGTTAGTTTGTTCTTCCCCTCTTCGGGCATCTCCACCCGCTCCGCTTTCTGCCCGATTCCACGGCAATATGGCTTGTGGGCCTCTAGCAGGTCTTTTCTAGAGTAACGGGTTGCGAGGCACCTATCGCAGAAGTACTTGCGCTCCCGGTGCTTGCTCTGGTTGTAGAGAAGCCTGTTGAGATCCTTGATCCAGGTGTAGTGGAACTTGCCCGCCTTCTCGATCAGCAGGAGGTTAATCCGTGGTATGTCCATGGATCGGTTGCTGGCGCGGTGGACGATAACTCCCTTATCCCAGCCAAAGACATTTATGGCCAGGTTGTTCTGTTTTTCAACCTTCTGGATCTGGGATAAAGGTGTGGGGGCGTCAAATTCTGCAAAGTTCAGGCCATCCTGGGCGGGGTACTTGGAGGGTCTGTCCACATGGTCATCTGCAGGAAATAGGGCCGATCTGAGAGCCCATCGGAGGCAGTTGTCATCTTTGTTTTTCACATTGATGACCGCTATTTTGTTCTTCACAGATGCGGGGAGTGGGATGTAGGAGCCACCCCTCAGTGGCTGATACCGGGCAATGTCCAGCCAGAGAGTCTGCACTCCTACGACCACCCACCCCGAGTCTCCCTGTGTCCATTTCTCAAGCGTCTCCTGGATAGTGGGGAAAGCCCTATCTATTGCCTGGTCGATCTCACTGCCCTTCGTGACAGCCTCCTGCTTGTGGCGGAGCACCGGTTCTGCGAACTCCTCGAGTTTCCATTCACGATATCTTTTTAGTAGCTTGATCTTAAGAGCAAGCTGGAATTTAACTCCTCTGAGAGCCAGGATCTCTTCTGTGAGTTTCTGGTGGATCTTGGGGCGCACATGCTTCAAGAAAGCTATTGTGTCCGCGCCGAAAGGATGGTCTTGAGGTACATCCATCTGCCAATCTCGCAGGAAACCCCCGATTACCCACGGCGTCTGCCTGAAGGTAAGCACGCCTGTCTTTTGGTTGCTCGCAACATTGAACTGGTCCAGGATCTCCTTCTGGTAGTCCTGGGTAGTTCGGAAAGTTTTGGAGGTTGTTGGCTCTTTTTTCAATTTCTGTTCGAACGACCACCCAACTACTTCGTCAAACTCCTCATCTGTAAGGTGCGTTTTGCATTTGCTTTTAGCAATGGAACGTGGGGCCGGTTTTGGCCGCTCATTGGAACGACGTGGGACCGGATTTGGCCGCTCATTGGAACGACGCGGGGCCGGGGTTGGTCGCTCATTGGAACGACGTGGGGCTGGGGTTGGCCGCTCGCGTGTTTCACCTTTGGGGATGGAGCGACGCGGGGCTGGGGTTGGCCGCTCGCGTGTTTCACCTTTGGTGATGGAACGACGCGGGGCTGGGGTTGGCCGCTGCTTAAGGGCAGCTATGCTATCCCCAAAGGTCTCGGGGGTGATTACACCTTGTCGAAGTAGATTTGCTAACTGTTTTACTGTAGTATTTATGGTTGCCATATCGCGTGGGTATCATACATAATAAAAGAATTTCTCTAATTGGAAATTACAGAGGGATCAATTGCAGCCAGGCGCCGAAACTCGGCCTGAAAGATCCTTTGCTTCCGCAGCCAGGAGCCAGGCCTTAACATTTTCGTTTACATATCCACAGCCTTGGCACAATGAGAACCGATTTAAAACACCCACTCCGCACGTGAGGCAGGGCTTTGTACCACTACCCCTCCGGAGCAGAGCAAGGTGAACCTTACAGTGATCCCCCAGACAACTCCGACCGCAGAGCTCCGTGGAGCTCAATGTAAGCCACTGGCATGTGTGTTTACCCTTCATCGTATCTCTGGTATCTCCATCGATTCTGCATGTTTAATGGGTGGTTGCAGCCCAGGCTCTACATAGTATGCGCCCACTCGCTACCCACCCGCTACCCACCTAGATACCCTCTAGGCGCCCCCACTCGTCATCCACCCGTCAACCACTCGGCAACCACACCACTCAGCTACCACTCGGCATCCACTCGACAACCACTCGCCATCCACTCGTAAACCACTCGACAGCCACTCAACGCTATCGGCAACCAAAAGTGGTCTGGTACCCCCATCCTCTATACTACTGAGACAGCCAACGGCGCTAATATGGCCCAGAGAAAGCCGCTCTGTAAAACCTTTTTCTTCTTAGCTTGAGAGACGTTTTTCTGACCAGGGTTCGGAGACCAACTTGGTCTTCTGAGCCGGAGTCAGTGGTACGTTGCCTTTTAACTGGTTGTACCCGATCTCGCACAGACAGCATACAAGGTCAGGATCCGCGTCGCGTACAATGGTTCGGACCAACTCGGGTGGGGCCGTCTTCAATACACGGAGCCTCGAGGCGTGCTTTCGTACTCGTGCAGACATCATGTGCAACTAATGCTAGAACCCACAACCCTGCCCATTTTATCCTTTGCAGGCTACCTCCTGAATATTCTTTCACTTTTATTATCCCCATCATCAAACACACACCCCAGCTGGGGGAGAAACTGTGGGTGCGTTTACATTATTTCTGCATGTACACGTGGTGGGTCTCTCCGGAAAAGATACCGGTCCGTAGTCGAAGGTGCTTTGCTTCGGGTCGAAGAGCATATACCCGTGCTGAGGGGCTGTCGCATCTTTGAAGGCTTCCAACGCAACTGCGTGCGGCCGGGGTAGATCTGTCTCGCCAGGTACAGCAGTTGAGTGGTATCTCTCGGGTTTTTGAAGACCATCAGGTAGTGGGCATTTAAGCTGATGTTCCGATGTTCCTTTTTTTAACTGAACAGTTTTTGCACGATGTAGATGATGGTGAGACGTCGATGATGGCTGCCTTTGGTAAATAGTTGGGTGACCTGTGCATCCGTCACCGCCATGAGATCATCTAGAACCACCAAGGTGTCCGGTTCCAAATCGGCCAGGTTGGGTAGCCCTTCCACGAACATGATGTTGGAAATTGCTGCACACGCCGCCTGCCATTCTCCGTAACTCCACACGCCCCGGACAATGGGTGGTGTGATGATGTTGTTGGCGTAGTGGAGGAGTTTCTGGGCGAAGTGTGTTTTGCCGGAACCCGTCGGTCCTGCGATGACGCAAGTGAAGGGATGTTGCCACCGGGGGCCCATTGTTAAACGTGTATCCGTTGTCGTAGTAACCCGCTCTTTTAACTTTGGTAGGAGTGAAACGGAGTCGTCGGTGCGTCAACCTCTGTCGCCATTGTCGACGGGCGTTCACTGTGAGTGATGAAATCCGGTGGTTTTTCAGACGTAGTGGTGAGGTGTTGATGTGGACTGTATACCCGGTGTGGAGCTCGATGTTGATGTGGACTGTATACTCGGTTTTGTGGTGATGGCTTGGCTCGTTTCGAAAACGGGTTTGAATGGCCTGGGGGGTGGGGGGCACTTTCCGCCCGCTGTTGATTTTTTGCTCGTATCTCCGGAACGACAAAAATTGGGAGCTGAAACTCCGTGACTTTTTAGATTATCATATTGGGGTCATTTGGAGCCAATTTGTATGACCCTCCGTGCATAGGATCATGAGTAAATTCAAAATGGCCTCCATGTGGGGTACCAGAAAAGTGATGTTTTCGTCATATTTCTTCAAGAAAATTGTTTTTCTGTATGGAAAAGTGGATAAAACCTATTTTATTTCAAATCAGATTATTATTTACTAATTTATCATGAATGCTCTTTTTGAAGACGGCGTCATAGTGACGTCATCATGGCGGCCATCTTTGATTGTTTTACATTTTCTTGTAGAGCTAGATCCAAAGATATACTGTTGTAATTTTCAGCCCTCTGTCCTTAGCGATAGTGAAAATATATATGGGGCACTTTCCGCCCCCACCCCCAAGGCTGCGGTACACCCCAAATCGCCCAGGCCAGATAGGGTTAAGTAGAGAGATGAGGTACACGACGTCGTAAAACACACCGGCGTATAAAATACTCAGCAGGGTTACCAATGTCACCACAAAGCCCACTTGCGCTTTGCGCGTTTTGGGGAACGTGATGTTCAGAGGCGGTCGCTTATTGTCCATAGCACTGTGTTCATGGTCGAGCGTGGAATGAACGATGACGGTAGTGATGTCTGTCTTTATAGTCGTTTCATCTGGTTGGCTGAGACCCAGGAATTGAACGAACTGGGCCACTTTTGCCATTTCACGAGATGCATCGTCTTACCTCGCCGTCGCTCCGATTTCATGATGCGTTCCACAGTGTAGTAGTCTTGTGCTGTTCTCACTACGGGCTGTAATTCTACGTCGTAAAAGTTTCCTACCAACGGTTCCCCTTGAAGATCTTCCAGTCCATAAATACGTTGCTGTCGGGGTATGCGCCGTTTGATCATGAAGTGCTCGTCGCTCCAGTTGGGGAGATAGCTCTTCTCGAACTTGCCCTTGACTTTACTGATCCGTACAGGGTCGCCGACCTTGAACACCGCATTCGA
The DNA here is from genome assembly GCA_036873755.1 of Hanleya hanleyi. Classification (NCBI taxonomy): domain Eukaryota; kingdom Metazoa; phylum Mollusca; class Polyplacophora; order Lepidopleurida; family Hanleyidae; genus Hanleya; species Hanleya hanleyi. The sequence continues at coordinate 30,013 of JAVTVY010042992.1, read as the reverse complement.
TTGTGGTTGGGATTGCATGGACACGCCGAGCTTAGGCTTGGTTGCGGTTAGTCACGATGATGGGTGCTCTCTGAATACTCCCGGCATGGGCTCGATTATAACCCTCCACCGGCTAAGGGAGAACATCGATGTACCGTGTTGTATTCTTGTGAATGAAATATATATTGTACATAATATTCGATGATGGAAGCCTTGGTCTCGTTGTAGATGTGAAAGAAAACACCTTCTGGGCTTTCAGAAACTGTTGGAAGGGCCTGTTAAGAAATTCCGTGCCTTCGTCGGTTTGCAAATACCAGGGTTTGCGACCCGTCTTGAAGATGTCCTTGAACGCCGCTATGAGATTCGCCCCCGTTTCTTCCGCTTCCGGATGGGTACCATCCTCGCATACTTTGACAGAATATCGATGCACGTCAGGATATACTGATTCCCATCGTTGTGTTTGGCAAAGGCGCTCATATTGACCAAATCGACTTGCCACTGGGCATCGATACCACCCACGCTGACCCGGTTCCGTGGAAAATGGCGACGGGCAGCTCGATGTGAGGTATAGGTGTCTTGTTTTTTAACCAATCTCGGACTTGGGTGCGTTGTATCCCCTGTGGCTTGGCCACTCGATAAAGGGCAGACATAGGGCTATGCGCAGCCGGAATCCCAGGGGTGTAGTATAAATTATCCAACAGTCTTCCATCTCTTCATGGTGCTAATTATGATGGACCCCGGCTCTATCGTTTATTTATAAGGGGTATATCTTAGGCCGGGGTCGGAGTTTCTTTCTGATTATTTTCTATGGCTTCTGCCAGCAAATGGTCAGTCCAACTCGTCTGATGACCGCTCTGCCTCTGTTAGCAGTTGATCCACATCCGCCACGGCATCTTCCAACGTGGACCATAGAACAGGGTGAAGGGTAAAATGCACTGTACCTCCATCTAACTGAGCCAATTGAGCGAAGAAGGGACCGCGTCGGACGTACACATCATGACACAAGTGGATGAGGTCGCCGTTCAGTTCACCAGACAACACCCGTCTGAATTTGGTCCAGCCCTCGCGGGACAGACGAATGTGAGCCGGGCACGGTTCTGTAGGGTCCGCATCACATAAGTCTTCCTCCTCCATGATATCGATCTTATCCGCATAGACGTAGAGGGAGACCTCGGGGGTCAAGCTGAGAAACGCCCGTATTCTATGCTCCGTCATGGACTGTACGTGAATGGCACAAGATGTGATTGTCTCTCATATTTATTGGCAGGAAAAGTCCATGACATGAGATCAAAGGATCGGGTGGTCGATCACTTTAGTCACGTAAAAGGTAACATTCGTCGTCATCTCCACCTGCCATTTGGTGTTCGGGCGTTGTTGTCTGGCCCATTCCGAACTGTCTAAGGCCTCTAGTTGGTCCAATACCGTGTCCAGGGATGGCCGATCCGTAATGTGAAGGGCTGGTCGAACACGAGGCTAATGTTACTGTGGTAAAAGTACCGGAGCTGGTCTGTCTCCTTATGCCGTAATACATAGACAAAGGTAAGATATAATTTGAAGGCCGTTGTTTGGTCGTTGAAGATGGCTTCCGCGTAGCTGCGTAGGTTGGTGTTATCCTCTAACCGGAAATTGCAGAAGTCCAATATAGGGCGATGGCGGTGAATGGTAGGCCAGGGACGTTGATAGATCGTACTGACAGCTTCCTGTATCGGTAATATTTATATGGGCAGTTCCTCAGGATCTGTGGTAAAATCGCCCACTGCCGCGATGGGGGCTGTATTCCGTGTCAGAGGTGAGCGGGACCTTTCACGTCGCACGTTTAAGATAAGTGAGTACAGTCCTAAAACAATCGGCTCTATTTATTAGCCTTCAATATGGTGCATCATGGGATTGCAACATGAAACGTACATCCCATATTATCTGTGGATATCTGGCGCTGGGGTCAAAGTTCCTTTCTGGATGCTTTCATTTGGGTGTCGATGCCGCACCGGCCTCCGTTGTATAGATGCAATTGTCACTGGACTGACTAAGCATAGGCGGATAGTCTATGGCCTCGTCGTCTTCCGACGGTGGCCTACGGGTGTTAAGTTTATCCAGGACATATTTGTAGGTCACGGAGGTGAGAACCGGATAGTCGCTCTCGTCTTCCTCCTTGTCGCGGTTGATGATTTGCTCATTGGGTTCTGCCGCCGCGTCACGCAGGGCACCAGCTTGTAGGACTGGTGACATGGTTGACCAAATGACGAACAGTGCCTAACCCACACCCTGAGCGATCCTCGTATTTATGGTCAGGTACCTTGGTGACATGGTTGGCCAAATGACGAACAGTGAACGACGCACACGGTGACTGACCCTCGTATATATCGGTTACAGATAACCGCATCTGAAGGACATATACAGTCGTATTCAGGGGCAGATAACTCTTGCTGGGCCTCAACGACAGGTCGGAAAGTGCACCTCTAGAACTGGTTGACAGGAGTTTTCTCTATTTTAGGGGTAAAGTCCGTGTTACGCATTTTATATTTGCGAGACAAATCCTAATTTTACATAACCCACTCACCCATCCTGCCTCTATCGGCAGGCTCCGATAAGCCGGGGACCGATATTAGCCCACTAGACGTGATTGATAGGGGTTTTCCCAATTATAGGGATAAAGTCCGTGTTCCGCTTTTTGTCTGGATCGCCACCGCGTAGCGGTGCGACCAGACTATGGCCACTCACGAAATATATGTAAATGTGTACGTGCACTATAATGCAATGACCCTGGGTTGACCTGTATCACTCCGCCAGTGATTTTCACTGTGTTTGAGTCTTATATCAGGGTATTAACCAGAAAATGAAGAAAAAACAGTCGTAATCGTTTCATGTTAACTAGAAATAAAACGAAATCTGAATTTGAGTGTACAGGGGTAAAAGCGTTCGGTGTCCGGTTTTTCACGTATATTATCGGTCTATTATCGTTTGAAACGCGTTTCAATAGCGTTCTAAACGCGTTTTGTATTCGTTTCGTTTGCTTCTCAAAGAACGCGTTTATACCTCGCAAACGCGTTTGATCATCGGTATGTTCATTTATCTTTCGTTTCGTTTCGCTTCAAACGCGTTTGAAACGCGTTTCGAAACGCGTTTTGGAAACGCGTTTCGGAACGCGTTTTATTGTTGTTGTTGTTAAATAAGCATCACCGTCTACACCACGGTTGCTTCGTCGGGCGAGAATACTATTTGGTCTGCTTTTTTTTATTTGTGCAATGGTTCGGCGACTGAGTGTTGATCAAAACCCGCATGGAGTCAAGGTCAGGCGAAATGCTTTTTCGGTTCGGTATCACACGCCTGACTAATCATTTCGCTTGGTACGGGAAGACAAATATTTCTTCGCTTGGTGAACGAAAAGTTAAGCTTGCGTTTGAAACGCGTTTTGAAAACGCGTTTCGAAACGCGTTTTGGAAACGCGTTTCGTAACGCGTTTTATTGTTGTTGTTGTTGTTGTTAAATAAGCATTACCGTCCACACCACGGTTGCTTCGTCGGGCGAGAATATTATTTGGTCTGTTTTTTTATCTTTGTACAACGGTTCGGCGACTGAGTGTTGGTCAAAAGCTGCATGGAGTCAAGGTCAGGCGAAACGCTTTTTCGACTCAGTATAACATGCCTGACTAATCATTTCGCTTGGTACGGGAAGACATATATTGTTTCGCTTGGTGAACGAAAAGATTTAATCTTAGCGCAATATATAAACGAAACGAATTACCGGACACAGAACGTGTTTACCCTTGAATATTAAAGGCTATGCCACATATATTTATAGCACAGGGATTATAATAGCGGCTGGGGAAAGCCCCGACACGTGGACTTCCTGGCCTGGTTTGCAAAATAGAAACACAAATTTGCACAAAGTCGAACGAAAAGAGAAACCCGTTCGAAACGCGTTTATAAAACGCATTCACAAACGCGTTTATAAACGCGTTTCGATCAGAGCAAACGCGTTTAACGAGGGAAACGCGTTTTGATAAAATAAGAATTAAGCGATATTGAAAGCGTTTCGTTTACTATAATCGTTTGGTAAGCGTTTGAAACGCGTTTACATTTCGTTCCGTTCGCGTTTCGTTAGGTCAAACTAAACGAAAATAACCGGACACCGAACGCTTTTACCCCTGTATTTCATATTCATTTCTTCGCCCAGGGATTGCTTGAACCGTGGACTATTTTTTTGTTCTTTGGTTCCGGGCGATCGGCTCAAACCCGGTTCTCAGCGCCCACCAGACGATAACTCATGTCAGCGCTGTGCTGTCACCGTAGACTGTTGTAAATGTAAATTGATGACCTGGTAATATGGTAAGCTGCCCCACCTCGTGGTAGTGAGGTAACGGATAGCGTCTTCGCCTCTAGATAAAGCGACCCGGGCTCAATTCCCGATGAGACCCTTCCCCTGTATGGCTATGACGAGGGATCCCCACGTGCCACTTATAATGGACAAATATATGGCGACATTATCGGGGACCCTGTGCATTCCATTGATGCTCCGGAAGGGCGGATAAAGGCTATATATTCTCCCGGAGAGGGCCGGAGATTGCCGGAGATAATCGGACATTATATTCCAGGAGATTGCCGAACATTGCCGAACATTCCAGAAGATTCCCACGAAAATCCGCGTATTTGAAATCACGGAATAAGCGTATCTGGGCGCGCATTGACCTAAAAAATTTGCATATGACCTCTGTGACGTCAATTCCGGTTCCGGTCACGTGACCGGAAGTTACAAACGTATGGTTCGTCATTCATAATGCAGCAGTCGTCCATTAAAGAATATCCGCGTCCATAATCCAAAGACCTATTCCATATAACAGTATTAGCACCGAATTCAAAAAGACAATCATAGTATACATAAACATAGGCTAGTTTCCTACAAGAGAGAAGCGATCAACAGTTTTCAATGAAGCCGACAAGACATCATGATGTTCCAAAAATATAAAATCCGTATCGCTGATCAGTATTCTTAATCCATAATAATCGTTGGAAAGTCGTCATCTAGAGAATGATGTATCTCAGTCACGCTTTGACTGTGACTGCTCATATGAGCGCCATGGGAATCTTGAAGTACATTGGCTCATACGGCCCCTAGCCCCGGGTTAAGCGGAATTAGACACAAGTTACGAAACGTAACGCCATAGGTCTTGCACGCTATGCTCGTATTTTGCTATCAGCATGCGATATGTATCGCCAAATTTGAGAACCTTTGAGTGGATGCGCTTGGTGAAATAGTCCTGTTTTATAAGTTTCTGCAACAATGTTTTGTGACGTTGATATAAATCGTCACATTTGACACAGGATCTAGCAAATGCTACTAGGCGAGATATGTATATGTCATATGCAGGTCCTACTGGTATATTACTGTCCAGAAAGGGATAGTTTACGATGTCGAAATTGTAATCATCTCTTTTGTCATAAAGTCGACGAGAGAGAATGGCCGCATCATTTTTATAGAGATATAGATCTAAATATGATGTGCCTGTGGGGCTATCTGTAGTTTCCTTCAAATCCAGTGAAGGCGGATATATATAGCGATTATCCACAGCGAGAAGATCGTCTATATAGCGTTTGCTGAATGAGAAGGAACGGGCTTTGAATGGATCGGTTTTTGAAAGCGCCTGTATATAGTCATATTCATGAGAGAACAGATACAGATCAGCCAACAGGGGTGCACAATTAGTATCCATTGGAATACCTATATGCTGGTGATATATTGTGTTGTCAAATGTCACATAGATATTTTTAATGAGAAATTCAAGCAACTCTAGAAACAAAGAAACATCCCACGAATGATATCTCTTGTATGTAGTTGACCCCGACGTGATCGAAATAAAGACGATCTGGGGTCACATTGACCTAAAAAATTTGCATATAGAGATTTTTATAGAGATATAGATCTAAATATGATGTGCCTGTAGGGCTATCTGTAGTTTGCTTCAAATCCAGTGAAGGTGGATATATATAGCGATTATCCACAGCGAGAAGATCGTGTATATAGCGTTTGCTGCATGAGAATGTACGGGCTTTGAGTGGATCGTTTTTTTAAAGCGCCTGCATATAGTCATATTAATAAGAGAACAGATACAGATCAGCGTACAGGGGTGCACAATTAGTACCCATTGGAATACCTATATGCTGCTGATATATTGTGTTGTCAAATTTCACATAGATATTTTTAATGAGAAATTCAAGCAACTCTATAAACAAAGAAACATCCCACGAATGATATCTCTTGTATGTAGTTGACCCCGACGTGATCAAAATAAAAACGATCTGGGGTCGCATTGACCTCAAAAATTTGCATATGACCTCTGTGACGTCACTTGCGGTCCCGATCACGTGACCTGAAGTGGCCTCTGAGCCCGGCACTGCAACTTCCGGTAACGTGACCGGAAGCCGGGGTCAAGTGGCCGGAACCGGAAGTGATGTCACAGAGGTCATATGCAATTTTTTTTACGTCAATGCGACTCCAGATCGTCTTTAACTACTACTAATGAGGAATTCTAACTAACCCGGTTTATTGTGGCGCACTCTCAACCAGATTTAGTTTTTCTGTCTCAATTCAGGCCAGATCATTAGTTTGTCACCCACAAACTCATATTAATTTACTTCGGTACGACACTTGGTTCAAATGAAACCTTTTGAAACACTATCCAGATATAAGCGTAACAATTTATAGAAAAAAATAAAGAAAAAAACGGAACAAGGCGCGATGATCAGACAAAAAGAAAAGAAAAATACATTTATAGATTTATGACGTTATAGTGATGAAACTGAAGCAGTAACCGGAAGTCTGATTACTCTAGCTGTCAGATCCTTATCCGAAAGCAATACATGTAGGATTTCAATATGATAAACCGCGAACTAAAGAAAATATGAGACGGTAATCACCCTCACCCGCATTCGGTTTTAACTGTGTCATGACAGGAACACATCTATATGAATCCATGCCGAGGGCAAACGGGACTGAGTAAAAAGACGTATCTGGTCTAGAATTAAACGGGAGACATATATCTTTCAAGATTATATTTCAAATATCATCAAGAAGAGATTACTGTGAAAGAAATAGTTAAAATCGGAGAAAATATTCCCCAAAATCATGAGAGAAAGGCTCCTCGAGTTTATGACGCCACTAAGACGTGGTCGAATTAGCTAGAGAAATTCGGATTCTTTTCTCTGAAAGGTCATTATTCGGAGGTAAATTTATGTAAGTTTCAGATCTCGAAGCGCAGGGTTAATAAAAATATGAACGCTGAATGACCCCTAGCCCCATTCCGGTTTCAAATCTTTCTACACCATTCAGCATCAAACAATTGCATGTACCACCGTAGATATCTAGGCCTACATCAGGTATTTAATCAACCTGGAGATCGACCGGGGGTGCAACGGAATGACATGTTTCGCGAGTGGATTCCGGGCTGTAAAGCCACACATTTAATAAATATATATATAAACGTAAGCTAAATTCCTCCAAGAGAGAAGCGGTCAGCAGTTTTCGACGATGCTGGCACGGCATGATGAGGTTGGTATCGTTAAATGTGTGTAATTTTAATGGTTTTGCAAGTCGTTATGAACAGTCTGGTACGTTTAACATTTTCGTAATTGATATCAAATTCGCATAGATTATTCTTACATACATTTTATTTCACGTAGGTACTCTTTTTTGTAGGAAATACAGTGATTGCATTTACTGCTTAATTTCTAATGGGTGCAACTTTGATGACGCTAAGTTCTACTCCCTTGGTGTATGTCTACTCAAATGTACAGTCTGCAGTGGAGCCGGTATGTACTGTTTTATCTTACTATGCTGATAAAATACACTAATACAACTTCTCAGAGTATGCTTAACAGACATCATCAGATTAAACCTGTATTACAGGGGTCGATGTTTGTGTAATGTCCAGGTATTCTACTTGAGCCTGACTATTGAATACCTTACAATTTCAGTCATCTAAGCTACAGTTGTTCATCAAGGTTAACCTGAACTATTTTGGAAATTTAATTATGTGCAGTCCTAGACGAAGTTGAAATAAATGTCCAATAAAGAGTTATATTGTACTCTCTTTAATAAGAAGTTCTCTGGAGAAGAAATATTTAGATATGTGAATAAAAAAAATATATGTAATTTGTGATATGTCTAAATTGAAGAAAAAGGGTCGGTACACTCGGACTTTTAGTAGTTGAACAAAACATTTACATCTCATTTAATAACTGCTTTAATACACAGAATCCATTTCCGAGACCATATTTCGGAAAAAGTTTTTTTTTGCGAATAGTAATATTATCTCAACATGCTATGGGTTCGAGTTAGTTATTTAAACGTATCTGGCCTGGGCAATTTGGGGTTTGCCGCAGCCTGGGATGGGGCGGTACTCCCCGCCCCTAAATATTTTCGCTATTCTTAAGGCTAGAGGTCTGAAACTTATCACACGATATCTTTGGTTCAAGCTCTACTATAAAATGTAAAAATATCCCAGATGGTCCCAATAATGTCATTTTCAAAGAGTCATTTTTTGGCCGATTTTTCGGTCAAATCTTTCTATATTTGTTTAATAGCGTTTTCTTCGCAAAATATGTAATATGTTTTACCCATTTCTTCTTGCATAAAAACACAAATTTTGTAGAAATCTGACAAAAACATTACTTTTCTGGTACCCCACATGACCGCCATTTTGAATTTTCCCATGATCCTGTGCTCGGGGGTCATGCAAATAGGCTCGAAATGACCCCAATATGATAAGCTACAAAGTCACGGAGTATCAGCTCTCAATATTTGTCGTTCCGGAGATATGGGCAAAAGAACAACAGGGGGGAAATCCCCCCAGGCCAGGTAGGGTTAACGCAGTCTCCGCGTGTAGTTTCAAAATTGCTTTTTGAGCTTTGATACACAATCCGGCTGCATCAGTAGTCGAGAAGTGTTCAATTAATTATGTGTCCTCACTGATCCACGCATATCCCAGAAACACGGATTGAACGCGTATTTACAAATGTCGACGTGCACAACATGGTAATCGCTTGCATGTCAGCATGTTGGGATTCGCGTTTTGTTCCATCCTTTCATAATCGTACGTGTAATTCACATGTCTTCGAATCCTGTAATTAATGCTGAAGCCGGCGAAGTAACCGTGTGGTTAGGACATATACGGTGATCACGTGAACAAATCCGATGATAGGGACCATGCCGTCAGGTCATTTAACTGTACATGGCCCATGCTCTTTGACTTGAGACCTGTCCAGGCGTGGACCCGACTCCCCCGCCGCCCGAAATATTTTTCTCGAGATAGGTGCCGGTAATAGTGACCGTGTGGTCAAGTTTTCTTGGCGATAAGAGGCGATCACATGAACAGAGCCGGTGATAGCGACCGTGCCGTCAGGTCGTTTTAAGCGATCAAAAGACCTAAACCGGTGATATCGACCCCCCGTTCAGATCATTTATTAGGCGCTCACAACAAGGGAGCAGGTTACTTCAGGCGATCACAGGAACAGAGCCGGAACAGGGATCGTGTTGTCAGGTTATTTAGCGCTATCTGCCCAGGCCTGTGGGCTATTTTGCCTCCTAATTACTTTTCTTACCCATTGAGCTAGAAGGCTGAAACCTTTATCGAACTCCCTGCGCTATCTCCGCCACGACAAAAAATTTGGAGCTAACACTCCGTGACTTTATAGTTTGTCATATTGGGGTCATTTTGAGGTTATATCCTCCCGAGGGGAGGATCATTGGTAAATTCAAGATGGCGGCCACATGGCGTACCAGAAAAGTGATATTTCCGGCATTTTTCTTCAATAATTCTGCTTTTTTGAAAAGCGGACAAAAACTATTTTATTTCACATCACAATAATATTTACTAATTTATCATGCACCTTTTGCGGAGAAATTGCATAAATAAGAAAATTCGAAAAATCTGACCGAAAAATCGACCGAAAATGTCGTTTTTGAAGATGACGTTACTGTGACGTAATCAAGGCGGCCATCTTGCAGTTTTTTTACATTTTCTGATGGAAAGTTTCAACCTTCTAGCTCAAGAGATAAGAAAAATAATTAGGAGGGACCATTTCGGCCCCCAGGCCCGGACAGGTCCCAAATAGCGAAGGCCAGATAGGGTTAATAATCTTTCTGCGTTATCTGCGGAACGACAAAAAATGGCACTCGGTGACTTTATCATATTTGGGTCATTTGAGTTGATTTGCATAACCCCTCGAGCAGGGAATCATGGGTAAATTCAAAATGGCAATCATGTGGGGAACAGGAAAAGTGATATTTCGTCGTTTTTTTCAAAATTATTGCTGTTCCGCTAGGCAAATTGGACAAAAATTATTTTATTTCTAATCTGATTAATATTTACTCATTTATCAAGCAAGGTTTGAGGAAAAACTATACACAAATAAAAAAATCGAAAAATCCACTAAAGAATTTATTTTGAAAATGACGTCACTGTAACATAATCAAATCGGCCATTTTGTACATATTTGGTGGGTGAGTGGGTGAATGTGATTTAACGTCGCTTTCAACACTATTTCAGTCAAGATTATATTAAACTCCTATTACTAGCATCATTATATTGACGTATCCTATTGACAAACAATCTCTCTACGAGTCATCAAGTATTCTATGGCCTGAAAGGCATAATATCACATACGATTGGTATAAGCCCATTCAAAATAAAAAGTGCATCAAATAGTAATACAAGTACTGTTTTCACTCGAGGTGTTTTTACGCAATCTGCCGAACAATACCTGTATAACACCACTTCCAAAAATATGGAACATGTAGTGAACATGACATATCGTCATGCACATATCAGATGTAGGCAAATGCATACACCAAGTATTTTAATGGCTCTACAGTCCACCCAGCTATGCATATTCAGTATTTTATAATTCAATATGTTATTAACTCTATAGCATTGCTATATCTGCGTATCCTATTGACGGACTGTGTTGTATCTCAGGTACGATTGTATTGTACCTGTTCATGTTGCAACTTGGATGACATGACCACGCGGCCTCTAGCACCGGCATAAGCGGTAGTAGATACAAATCTAGAGACCTATGATGGAAATGCTCTGGCAACTCGTATATTGGTAAATGGTGAGCTGTGAAAACTCGTACACTGGGGTCTGATGAGCGGTATCGTCGTCAGATGAAAATGACGGCATTTAACACAAATGACTAGTCTGTAAGGCCCGATGTCGACCCTGCATCAACTTCCCATAATGCCCACATATATCAAAGACCAAAAGGTCTGTACAGGGTTGCGGCCTCAGGAACGAAACGTCAACCAGCAGAATCTCGCCATATACAGGTAAAATTACAACACATATAAGGGAAGCGGGAAGAGGTGCCGATATACTGACAGAGCCACATGACTTCACAGTATAGTCTTCTGGTTAACCTATTCTAAATCACATAACAAGAATCTAACGATTCGTGATATGTGTTGTATCTCAGGTACGCTTTTATTGTACCTGTTTATGTTGTAACTTAGATGACATGACCACACGGCTCCTAGCACCGGCATAAGCGGTATTAGATACAAATCTAGAGAGCCCTGATGGAAATGCTCCGACAACTCTTATATTGGTAAATGGTGAGCTGTGTAGCTGTGACAGCTCGTACACTGGAGATTGGTGAGCTGTATCGTCGTCCGATAAAATTGACGGCATTTAACACAAAAGACTAGTCTGTAAGGCTCGATGTCGACCAAGCATCAACTTCCCACAATGCCAACATATATCAAAGACCAAAAGGTCTGTACAGATGTCGGGCCTCGAGGACGAAACGTCCACTAGCAGAATCTCGCAATATACAGGTAAAAATTACAACACATATAAGAAAAGTGGGAAGAGGTGCCGACATACTGATAGAGCCACAAGTATTCACAGTATAGAAGAATCTAACGATTCGTGATATGTGTTGTATCTCAGATACGCTTTTGTTGTACCTGTTCATTATTCCCACAGATCAATTTCACATAAACTAGGATGAAAGTAACTCCGAAAATGGAAGTCATTGTGATAAAATATTCTATATTTCGGCTTTGCTTATGCCATCATCAGGAATACATATAAACAATTGGAGTATACAGTCAGCTATATATACAAGTTTGAGTAGAAAAGGCGGCAAATATACAAGCGAGCATTGGAGTTCAGCAAACAATGAAGCTCATGTTCACCTAAAGACAATCAGGTCCTTAGATGCCATTATTCAATAATGGCATCTAAGGACCTGATTGTCTTTAGGTGAACATGAGCTTCATTGTATTAACTAGTACTCACTAATATATTGAGTGTAACTCACACCAGTGGTATTGTTTGCTGAACTCCAATGCTCGCTTGTATATTTGCCGCCTTTTCTACTCAAACTTGTATATATAGCTGACTGTATACTCCAATTGTTTATATGTATTCCTGATGATGGCATAAGCAAAGCCGAAATATAGAATATTTTATCACAATGACTTCCATTTTCGGAGTTACTTTCATCCTAGTTTGTACCTGTTCATGTTGCAACTTGGATGACATGACCACACGGCCCCTAGCACCGGCATAAGCGGCATTAGATATAGATCTAAAGAGCTATGATGGAAATGCTCTGATAACTCGTATATTGGTAAATGGTGAGCTGTGACAAGTCGTACACTGGGGATTAGTGTCGTCAGATGAAAATGTCGGCATTTAACACAAAGACTAGTCTGTAAGGCCCGATGTCGACCCAGCATCGACTTCCCACAATGCCCACAAATGTCAAAGACCGAAAGTTCTGTACAGATGTCGGGCCTCGGGGACGAAACGTCCACCAGCAGAATATCGCCATACACAGGTAAAAATTACAACACATATAAGGAATGTGTGAAGAGGTTCCCACATACAGACAGAGCCGCATGGCTTCACAGTATGGTTAACCTATTCCAAATCACATAACAAGAATCTAGCGATTCGTGATATGTATTGTATCTCCGGTACGCTTTTATTGTACCTGCTCATGTTGCAACTTGGATGACATGACCACACGACCCCTAGCACCGGTACAAATCTAGAGAGATTTGTAGCATCTCACTTGTGGCCTCAAGAACGAAACGTCCACTAGCAGAATCTCGCCATGTACAGGTAAAAATTACAACACATATAAGGGAAGTGGGAAGAGGTGCCGACATACTGACAGAGCCATACTGGTATACTGGGATTGATGAGCTGTATCGTCGTCAGATGAAAATGACGGCATTTAACACAAAAGATTAGCCTGTAAGGCTCGATGTCGACTCAGCATCAACTTCCCACAACATATATCAAAGACCAAAACGTCTGTAGAGGGGGCGGGCCTCGGGGACGAAACGTCCACCAGCAGAATCTCGCCATATACAGGTAAAAATTACAACACTTATAAGGGAAGTTGGAAGAGGTGCTGATATACTGACAGAGCCACATGACTTCATAGTATAGTCTTCTGATTAACCTATTCTAAATCACGTAACAATAATCCAACCGAATCAACTAAATCTCTTTATACATCCTGTGCGTCTGTCTCTTTTTGCCCTGGCTTCTTCGCTTGGATACTAGCGGTCTATAAGTATCTTAGGGGTCACGTCCAATTAATCGAGGCACTTTCTCGATGCATTCGAGATTGATCGAGAAATTTCTCGGCTGAAACCGGGAGGGCAGAACCGGGACCTCTGACGACAACTCTCGGTTTGCTCCCGGTTCTATCTCGATCGAAACGTCCCGGTTTTCGAGATCGTTACGAAATTGATCGGTAATCTCGAAGGGGGTCCCGGTTTCAATATGTCAGTGTTTTGTTGCTGTTGATTTGGCCTATCTTACTTTCTCAGGCGATTATAAATATAAAAAATATAATTCAGAAAACGAATTTTTTATGTTTTCAATGTTATTCATCGTTTACTCGATGTTTCGTGAATCCAATTGAACGAAAACTTTCATTTATCTATATACGAATTATGAATGTATAATTTAGTGAACTCCTGTCACATCGATAATTGATTGTTTATCTGACTGGTATCCGTCGCGGAATAAATGACACACAAATTGAATAATAATGGTTTGGAATCATGCGTTAATTATTGTTATATAATTTTTTTTTTGAGAAAACTGTTTCAACCGAAAAATGAAAGCTATGTTAAGAGCTTGACTGCTGAATCACCCCGTTGTGTAATGTGTTTTATAATTTGGTAGTATTCATTGCAGATTCCATTTATTCTGAAAATTACTGTATTGTGGTATAGTTTAAATAAGGAGATTATATCACCAACGTTTATGTCTGACATAAGCTTGCCTGGAAGTGAATAGCGGAAATACGGACAATCGGAACTAGAGGTGTTGATAATTCACGCCACAGGCGGTCTTTGAAAACTCGTCGGCTTGAAACAACATCGAAGGGAGAGGGGTTATTTGTGTCTGAAAGAAAAAAACTGAAACGGCATGCACTGTTGGCAATAATAATATAAACTATCCGGTAAGCCACACCTGTACATTAATGGTTGTAGCTCAGACTAATAATTTACTCACGTTCTATTATTTATTGCTGATTTCATGTGTCTAGGAAATTATCCAAATAATGAAAGTATAATTACTGCCCAATTCAGATTCACACTTTATAACAACGGTTATACGTACATTTTGCTATAAACGATGCCGCGTTTTGTTTGTCCGAAAACTTCGATCGATCGTTTATGTTTATATTCTCCGGTTCTCTGATCTTCGTAGTCTCTTTATTTATGACCATACGGAGAAATCTTTGACGATAAAGATATCCCATTCTGATCAAGTTTCAGAGGAACATATGGAATTGTATCCTAAACTTGCATAATTTATTTCAATTCGCAATTCCTGGACGTTTCTTATAAAGTGATTCAAATTCTGAAAAAACAGGTTCAGAATAACTGAATAGTAATGAGACAGTTTATACATTTTCAATTAGCGATGTTTCTTTCTTTTCCTTCATAAGGTTTACAGAATTGCGCTGTCTGAGCAAGTATGCGACCACAGATCACTAGCCGGAATAACAAAATAATATTAAATGATTCCTGTTCAGTCTAATTCATTTGAATGCATATGTATTCGCCGAGATTAATCTCTCTGTCACATAGAATATTTATACCAAACATACGCCTTCCGAATGTTTCAAACTTTCATTTGATGACATCTCGATTCCATTCTCGAAGCATGTCGAGTTATTTCGAGGAGGATCGAGATGGGCTTGCGCTACGAGAGAGAACCGAGAGCAAACCGGGACAACAATCGATAGAGATAAACCGGGACCCTTCGAGACGAGATATATATCGATTTTACTCGTTTATCGAGAAACCGTCTCGATCGATTGGACGTGACCCCTTAGTAAATACGTATAAGGGGCCGAGTTCGGACGCCCGCAATTTGAAAGTAAAGTATTTCCCCCTTATATAACCACTAAAACCCGAGGTACTTTCGATAATCCGGGTTAATTTCTACGTGATTATGTGCACTGTTGATGTCGAAAGTGAACATAAAATCTCCCTGTCCAACATTTGACAAACAGAAGCACTGTCTTCACACTTGAATTTCTTCCTGCATAAGTGAAGATTGACATGTCTGAGATCTAGAACCAACCTTTTTCACCGTCGTTCCTAACGCTAACCGATAAATGATTACAAACGTGTGGTGCGATCTCTTGTGATTCCATGCAAGCACTTCCGATTAATTCTTCCAATGCTTGCCCCACGAAATCTGCGAATCTTTAGTTTGGCAAAGTAACTAGCTCTGGCATTAGAAATCAGTGGTAATTTACATCCTTCTTTAATTATGTTCAGTATCATGCTGTTGCCCGTTAATTCTTCCCATTTGGGTACATTATTCCGTAGTCCCCCTGCATGAAAACCCATGTGATTTCCTACACCCTCTACGTCACCCCTATCAACGAGACCTAACATATCCTCCCAAAAATCTGCATCAAACGTTTCGGGTTCGTCTGGACCTAACTTGACAAGAAACGGACTGGAATCAATATCTTCTTTTTTGTTTTCTGTTGTTAACATTGTCACACTAGTATTACCAGACTCATTATCATCCGAAACTAATTTGAATATGCTATTAATTCCAAGTTTACTGACTTTACATTGCCAGTAGTGACGATCGGAACCCAACTTGATCCAAACGTCCTTCAATATCCTTGGTCCTTCATTCCCCAGCACCTGTTCCTGGGCACTCCGAACTGAAGTGGTCGAATCTGATTCTCCTGCTGTTTAACCATGCCTTGGTCGTCTTCATCTCTTGAGAATTTTTAAAAATTGATTTTGACTCAGTCTCTTTGAACTCTTTTCTCGAATTTTCCTCTGTGCTTGTCTTTCCGTTCTATGCGTGTCTCGTCATCACCATCGGCGGCTAGCTCATTGTGAACGGCCCATGCATATAGCGAAGAATCTGCTATGCGGATAAGTTTCTGTCGCTCGTTTGATCAAATCCGTACCGTCTTCCAACTTATCCATGCACTTCTGCGTCTTTTATTTGCTACACGAATCCCTGGCTTCTTTGATCGTCTTCTGCACTTGACCAATAAACTTGTACTGGTCTTCATGCCCTTATTTTTGAAAGCACGAAGCGCCCTGTAACGTAGTGTTTATTATTTCGTCAATTTTTGGGAAGCCCAGGTTAACCAGAAGACTATAATGTGAAGTCATGTGTCTCTGTCAGTATGTCGGCACCTCTTCCCATTCCCGGCCCTTATACGTGTTGTAATTTTTACCGGTATATGGGGAGAACTCCTGGGAAGATTGTTTCAGGCCAGTAAATTTATTACCGATCATATCTCCTATATTCCCTAACAGTCCCTCTTGTGATTCCGTCTTTCGATATTTGATTTCCTGGTTCACTTGCTCCATTGTAATATCCATCGGCATTATGACTGAAAAAAATAACTCGAAGAAAAAGACCACCAAAGCAACAGCAAATATTAACGTGACCGAGCGGATTGGCAGCTCGGCCTAGAATGACCGTTTCCCGCCCCACAGTACCTGATCAGCTGAAGTCACATAAAAGCTCTTTTTCGTTCTCTCAATAATGTGAAAAGGCGAATTGGTTGTAACATATGTACTGCACTATGTAAAAATGCATAGATCACTGACCATATGAATGTGGTCAATTTTGCTTGTTGAATCTGGCAATATATTATATGTTTGCTAATACATTTGAGAAGTATGTACTCACAAATCCAAATGCCAAATTTCAAGATATGTACAGTATATCTGATACCAGCTAAGTTAAAGCAAGATAATCAACTCCAAGATTTTCTACTCCAATGATTTTAACTCCAAGATATTCAACTCCCAAGATTTACTAACACGAGGCGAATGTGAATTTGACAACAGATATCTCAATTCAAATGGAGAACAGCACAAGTTTGTGCTGGTCGGCCTGCAGCTTCCAAATAATTTATTCAAAAAGGGCATGCATCCCCGACTCGCACGAAACAAGAAGATCATAGCTAGGAACCTAGACAAAAATATCATCTGTTGATTCTTCTCGAAAATCACATTAGCAATACAAGGGAATATAAAACATAGCAGAAAATCTCAACAACAACAACGGAACCTGTTCCAGTTCCCCGCGAAAAATTGATTTTTATAAACCTCATATAATCACCAGAGGCGGTACACACGCTATGGTTTTATAATTTGTGATGAGCATAATTCTGAATAACGTGTCTAAAATTCAGTAGTCTGACTGTTTGCTGCTTTTCCACTTCGTTTTCTTCTTTTTGATAATATGGCGGAATCTCGCCAAAGTTTGTAGCGGTACTCTGCTTCCAGATCATACGCTGATATCAGGTACTGTACTCGCTGGCCGTCTGCTCGCTGTCTTGCTGGCCGTATGCTCGCTGTCTTGCTGGCCGTCTGCTCGCTGTCTTGCTGGCCGTATGCTCGCTGTCTTGCTGGCCGTCTGCTCGCTGTCTTGCTGGCCGTATGCTCGCTGGCCGGTTGGAAGAGTAAGCTTGACGACTTTGTGAATAGGGTATAGGCCTACGGAGATTTACCGCCACAGAAAAGTAAATACATACAACATAATCCCATATAAACTTGGCCTAAAGATATTAGTACGATAATACTATCACTCTTTCTCACTGGGAGTATCACGATCTCCACAGTTCAGAAAATTGATACACAAATATCAGTTGTCGACTGTTAGAAATGCTGGTCGATTCTGAGACAACTGTAGATTTCATTTCACACGACCGAATCACTTAGACAGTGTGCAGAGGTTATGGATAGGTCACCAAGTGTAGTGCACACGTCGAAATCAGGAAAAATATGGCTAACGGTAAATTGACAAGTGCTGTTTATCTAGACTTGAGAAAGCCTTCGACACTGTCGATACTGAAATATTATTACATAAATTGAAATGCATCGGTGTATCTGGCTATGAACTGTTTTGGCTCGTAACTATCTTGATAGTCCAACTCACTGTGTAAAGTTTGGTTGGTCAATGTCAGACGAATCACCGGTATTTTTTGGCATGCGCCAAAGATCTATCCTGAATTGGAGCGATATGCAAGAGGTGGGAAAATTTGACGACGTCTGGCGACTAAAAAGCAACCATATGACTGTACAGGAAAGAATTCGTCGACACCCAACATGCAGACCCGAGAATACCGAGGAATCTCGGACGTAGCCTTAGTATCTCAGCCGCGCTTTTATTGCAGCTGTTCATGTGGAGACTATGAAGTATCCACACGGCCCCTATCACCGGCTTAAGCGGAATTAGATACGCTAGCGCGGGAGCTGTGATGACATAGCAGCTCAAACAACTCATCTGATGGCAAAGGATGAGCATCATGGACGTCTGATGGAGTAAACGCCTTAACATGGGGAAACCTGGTAAATGCAAGAATACTTAGGAAAACTAACTTGTTAAATCCGAGGTCGTACGGCTTAAATTTCCCACCGAAACAATAAACCTACATATATTTATCGAGTGACATGTACAGAGAGCGGGCCTCGGGGACCAACAGTCCACCAGCAGAATCCTTCTATATGCAAGTAATAAATTGGAGCGATATGCAAGAGATGGGAAAATTGACGACGTCTGGCGACCAAAAAGCAACTATAGGACTCTACAGGACCAATCTAATCTGTTATATACATTGATAATTTTACGCAATGTTCTGATCACTCAAGACTATGCTTCCTCATCAGTAAATGACATACTGACATACTGTGGGAAGATGATGCTGGGTCGACATCGGGCCTTACAGACTAGTCTTTTGTGTTAAATGCCGTCATTTTCATCTGACGACGATACAGCTCACCAATCCCCAGTGTACGAATTACCACAGGGACACAGCTCACCAATTACCCATATACGAGTTGTCAGAGCATCTCCATCATAGCTCTCTGTGTTTGTATCTAATACCGCGTATGCAGGTGCTATGGGCCGTGTGGTCACGTAATCCAAGTTGTCACATGTACAGGTACAATAAAAACGTACCTGAGATACAACACATATCACGAATCGTTAGATTCTTGGTATGTGCTTTAGAATAGGTTAACCGGAAGACTATACTCTGAAGTCATGTGGCTCTGTCAGTATTTCGGCACCTCTTCCCACTTCCCTTATATATGCGTCGTAATACAGATGTGCCTTGAATCTGATCTAAAAGAGGCATCCCACTGGCTGTATAAGAACAAATTGCACCTGAATCTAGTGGATCTAGAAGTGGATCTAGTAAGAGCCTTAATATAAATGTAACCGCTGGGATCTTTATTGATGAGGAAACCCTAGAACATGGTATTAGCTATAAATATCCGGGATAAATGTAACCACTGGAATCTTTATTGACGAGGAATCCCTGGAACATTGTATTAGTAATAAATATCCGGGATAAATGTAACCGCTGTGATCTTTATTGATGAGGAAACCCTAGAACATGGTATTAGCTATAAATATCCGGGATAAATGTGACCGCTGGGAACTTTATTGACGAGCAAACCCTAGAACATGGTATTAGCTATAAATATCTAGGATAAATGTAACCGCTGGGATCTTTATTGATGAGGAAACCCTAGAACATGGTATTATCTAT
This sequence comes from Hanleya hanleyi, assembly GCA_036873755.1. Lineage (NCBI taxonomy): Eukaryota > Metazoa > Mollusca > Polyplacophora > Lepidopleurida > Hanleyidae > Hanleya > Hanleya hanleyi. The sequence continues at coordinate 9,950 of JAVTVY010042992.1, read as the reverse complement.
AAATATCAGAGATAAATATAACCACTGGGAACTTTATTGACGAGGAAACCCTAGAACATGGTATCAGCTATAAATATCTGGGACAAATGTGACCGCTGGGAACTTTATTGACGAGGAAACCCTAGAACATGGTATTAGCTATAAATATCAGGGATAAATGTAACCTGGGATCTTTATTGATGAGGGAGCCCTAGAACATGGTATTAGCTATAAATATCCGTGATAAATGTAACCGCTGGGAACTTTATTGACGAGGAAACCCTAGGACATGGTATTAGCTATAAATATCCGGGATAAATGTAACCGCTGGGATCCTTGTTGATGAGGAATCACTAGAACATGGTATTAGCTATAAATATCCGGGATAAATGTAACCGCTGGGATCTTCATTGACGAGGAAACCCTAGAACATGGTATTGGCTATAAATATCAGGGATAAATATAACCGCTGAGATCTTTATTGATGAGAAAACCCTAGAACATGGTATCAGCTATAAATATCCGGGATTAACAATGGCTCATTTGGAACGAACATATTAATATTGTTTGTCACACCTTACAACAACGTATAGGTGGTGTCTTAAGCTGAGTTAGACAGTATATCGATACTAATCTTGCAATTTAGTGATACAATGTATTAGCTATGACAATATTTGACTATTGTAGCACAGTGTATGGAAATTGTACCAGCTAATCTTTAGTCAGGTTACAGAGACTGCAAAATAAGCTGGTAAAATAGTTATCAAACCGTTTGTACCTCAAGTACACGACTCGAGTTAGGAAAGAAATTGGCTTACAGTTTCATAAATGTGTCTTGATATATAAATGTTAAAATAATCTTACACCTAGTTACCTAAGTCAGGTCAATCATAAACACAACACTAGAAGTGCTAGTAGACACAATCTTAATGAGCTCCGTTATAAGGTAAATACAGGACGATGGTATGTTGTTTACGTAGGGACACAATTATGGAATTCACTATCTGATGATTTTAGATCGCCGAGCCTTTCTGTCTTTGAATCTAAATTAATATCAATAATAATTTGCAATTTGACTTTGACTTCGACAACTGATTATCCAGCTCTGCGTTCGCCATTGTTCATGTCGTATGACATTGCGAGGTCACCATAACGGTCACCTTGTATTTTCTTCTTACATCTTCTTGTAGAGCTTGATCCAAATATATAGTATCCAAAGTTTCAGCCTTTTAACCCAAGGGGTGGATAGACCCCAAATCGACCAGGCCTGCTAGGCTTAACCCTAATTGGCCGATGGGGGTAGCATTATGGCCCGACTACCAAGCTTAACCCTATCTCGCCGATGGGGGTATCATTATGGCCCGCCGACTACCAACCTTAATCTCGCAGAACGAAGAATACAAAAGAGCTGGCACTTTCAACCTTTTCGCGAAACTCATTGGCGTCACTTTGAGACTAGTTGTATACTTCTAGGTGAAAAATATCACTGGAAAATTAAAAATGGCGATAACGAGCAGCAAACACTCGTGTTTTCTGCCAGTCATTTGACATTTTGTTGCCTAAAATGGCTTAAAGTATTTATTTTGCCAAGTCCAATGCTTCTCTATCTTATTAATTAGCTTTTGAGACAAAGTGTAAAAAAAAAGAAGGAAAATCGGCCAAAACAATAGACGATTAATGTCTTCCGAAAAGATGACGTCACAGTGAGGTCATCATGGCGGCTATCTTGGATTTGTTTTACATCGTCTTCTAGTGCTTGATCCATGTATACAGTATGAAAAATTACACCCTTTATTCCATGGCATAACGAAAATAAATTTTGCTCCCCCAGGCTGAGGCAGCCTGGTAGTGTTAAGGCAATAACAAGAACTAAGTCTATGATAGCGACCAAGCAGTCAGGTCACAAGAGATAAGCTGGTTATAGCGACCATGTGGCCATTAAATGAACAGACCCGGTATAATCATGCGGCAAGATCAATTAAGGAGACCATAACGACTATGCCGGTGATAGCGTTCGTGCTGTCGGATCATTTAAGGTGACCACATTAACAGAGCTCACATAAGCCGACGCTGAAATACAGGGACCACTACAGGAACAGCGTACAAGTCATGAATGTTCACAAATCACATTTGCATCAACGCTATCATCTAGAATAGATTAAATGCAAGGGACAACTCTAGTCTACATGCTTAAGATCGATGTATGATGCATGTTGTTTTGGAGTAGCGTTTATAAATAAGTATGCCTTCCTAAACACAACACACAAACACAAAGCAACGCACAAAAAGGCGCTCTTGGTGGCAACGACATCACATTTTGTATCGCTCATTTTGTATGACTCTCATGATATTTTACGCCAAACGTGACTTACCGCATGCGACTATGCGATTTTCCCACCTCCCCCATATCGCCCCAATTTACAGATTTACACTTTGTTTTTTTTCAGCTGCCGAAAAGAGTTCCGTTCCGAATATGCTCTTGATTATGGCATTTGCATACGTCTTCGGCAATTCTGAGTGCGGCCATTGACCAGACAAGATAATGGTAACTACATCAAGGATAATGCATTTAATTTTGCGTTAATCTACCCTTTATAAGTCAGGGTCATCTATCACGTCTGGCAACAGTATACTGCTATTACAGAAGCTGAAATATTCCTGTAATATCGTTTTATTATATCGGGTATTTCCATCACACCTTCGTGTGTATATCATTAGTAATGTTTGTCACAGTTATCTTCCACACTGTACCTGACTTTCTATTATAATTCGGAATCGTTTACTCTATAAGCGCGGTTATTCTTCATAGGCATAATGTTTGCTCAAAACAGTGAGGGACGTCTGGTTATGTTTGTAACCGGACAAAGTTTATGTTCCCGGTTTAATTAATTTACCCTCATATTTGTCAGGTCATGGGACGAAACAGTATGAAACAATCTCGTCAGTAGTTGTCGTTCTTCCTAACTGTCATGTCCCACCATTGAGAAAATATTTAGGAACTCCAGTCTCGAGTTAATTACGGAAACATCTTTTCCGAATATTTTCAAAATACAGTATAACAGATTTTCACAAGTAAAATTATTTTGTCGAAAAATTGATGAAGGAAGGAAATGCAGGTACATGCTTATAAGAGCTGTCACTGTATACACTTAAAATGTTATTTCACCACTTTAAGAGTAAGTTTCAACACTTTATTTTCAATCGCGAATGTGAATAAATTCACCCATTTAGTTTCACACAAGTTGTTCATTTTCTATTTGTCATAACTTTTTATTTCTGCAATTCTTCTGGATTTTTAAAACAGCATTATCTACATTTCGAACGTCTCAAGTGTGTCTCATTTTTTAATTGATTGCTTCATTTATTTATTTATTTTTATTGTAAGATAATAAATTTAATTGTAATATCACGACATATATTATGCTGGACCGCAAAATTACTCATGTTAAATTGTACGCATGTAGAGCCTAAAAGATTGAACTGGAGGAAAAATCCAGAAATGTATTGCGAGAACAAAAACCTACTCGATGAAACTATCCACACGGCTTTCAAGAACAGATAATGTAAAGGTAGTTATTCCATGCTTGTTGTCTAAAATATGTAAAAAATATCCAGTTTCTCCTAATCAGTACATTTATGAAGCAAAACAAGACAAAAACGTCCAATAAGGACAGGTCAATAATTATGTTAGTAGCGCTTTCCAAAACACTCGGGAGACATTTTGACAATCACTTCAGGGATTATTTCGAAAGTCTGTTATTTTTAAGAAACAGTCTGGTTTTAGACACCTTTATTTTCATGTCAGACTGTGCTACAATATCTGACTCGTGGTGCAGCAAATTGACAAACGAAATATTGTAGGCGTATTACTTAGACAACCGTAACATTCTTATCAATAAACTATCCATATATATGACTGTTCTCGTAATCTTTCATGCCAGACAGATTTCAGCTTGTTAATTTCAACGGATATGTATCCCTAATGTAGGTGTAACCAATGATCTATTCTTAGAGTATTGTTCTTTCTTTTGTACGTCAATGACATGCATCTGTTACACGCATTTAATTTAAAGTATCGACATGTTAATGACAAGCAAACTGATTGAAATACGCTTGCTGATGACTCCGCCATTTCCACTATGAGTAAAACATTGCATTATTACACTCAGCTATAATGTCAAAAAAGCGTGCATTTCCTGAACACTAAAATGCACACTAATTTGTAACACCTTACAAACATGTAAAAGTTTTCAAGTACAAAAACTAGTATGGAAAGAGATTTATTTTAATATAAGTCACTCAAGTGTTATCAAGCGCATCAACTAGGTTGTTCTCAATGAAATCAACGAAATAAGTTGTAAATAATATCGCCCAGTGTTGATTATTGCAACTCTGTAAAATTAGTGTTCATTCTGAACTGTGTACTTTTGTTCACTTTTTCGCATAATTGAACACTTTTGCGTGTCCATGCGGACGCTAGTGTTCCAAAAGTGTTACAGAATACGTGTTCATTTGTGAACATTGGTGTTCAAACATGGTGATCAGTTTCAAACAGGCGTGTTCATATATGTTCTCATAAATGTTCAGATATGAACATGTGTTCAGTTTTTAACACGATATGGTGTTTTGATTTGGACGCAAATACGAACGTTAATGTTCAGTTCCTTTCAACCCCATATTTCGATTGTTGAGATATTTAGCGTTGTGGAATTTTTGATACCTTTTTTCTTTTTCATTATTGTTAAAAATGGACCAGTTGATGAATTCCACAACATTATTTCAACTTATTCCAACAACTTCTAAGAAAGAAACCCACTGTCAAAACTGTCCAAATCCCACTATGATTAAGGGGCTAATGTTTAGGAAAATTGAATAGGTAAGATATGTATTTGTTTATAAGTTACTGAAATCTTACCATGAGATTTAGTCTCGGTGCTGATTTTAACACTTCTTTCTACATTACTGACCTTGTTCTCAATTGATGTTAGATGCGAGTATAAGTACTCCACAAAATTATTTCAACTTATTCCAACAACCGCGAAAACTAGTGAGAGATGAACGCTTTTACGCGTTCGATAAGTGTTACCAATTTTTTGTGTAGAAGGTGATCTTGGGCTAGCGCCACAATGGTGGCATGGCAGCAAAATGTCACCACCTCATGTCAGAAAAACGAAAACTATGCTTGTCCCTAACGCCCTGAGACGATCAAATCTGACTAGAAATGTCTCTTCACACATCTTTTGGACCACAATGTTTTTAATAGTGTCCCGGATATGGCCAGAATGTTCTACTCCTGTCACCTCTCGTACAAGAGCAGGCTCGTCTGGTGCGAGAACAGAGCTATTTAAGCGTTCATGTGGTGTTCACAGTGCCAAAACTTTCAACTCCTTTCCGGCCACCATCAGCCAGTCTCCCAATCTGAATAGTTTTTAGGAAGTCTGTTTTAAGTTCATCGTTGAAAGTTTTAAGGAATCTACTTAAGTTTTTATGTAAAACCTGAAATCTTTTTAGTATATCATTTTCTAAATTATTTCACTATTCTGTTATTTTGATTAGATTTGTCTCTATTTGCAATATTATTCTTGAACATCTGCTGTGTATCTGATAAGTATTGTTATTTTAATTATCTTTGTTAATTGTTCTTAAGTTCGACCTTCATGTAAACGATCCATGTCTTCAGGAACTATCGAGTTTGAATAAAGATTCATTCATTCATTTATTCAGTTCTTCTTCAGCTCATAAGGGGTATGTTAAAACAAGACAATGGGACGAATATTCATCACGATGGTACGGTAGGTCAGACCAATAACATGAAAATATCATAAATATATGATGGAAATGCTCAGCCATATAACAATTTCCATTTTGCCTATAATCTCAAAAAGTCCAGTATCGGTTATCGATGAGTGTAGCTCGCGAACGGTTTTATGTGAAGATAAAGCTCAGTAATGCAACAAACTAAAAGTGATGAAATTGGGGAGAAAATGAGACATGTATGAAAAGTTCAAAACGCCTGTTTAACTTATATGGTACACTTGTCATAGATAAACCTATAAATTAACCGGTCGGAGATAAGTTAATAGCAATAACCTACGTGTTAAAAGTAATAAAAATCTTGGTTTAATTAAGACTAATTCGCTGGTAAAGATTCAAAATCTGAATCTAAATACTTCAGTAAAATGAAAAAATGTTTTGAAATAATTCTTCACAATGTTATCGAAATTGACAATGAGACCATCTTTGAAGAAATTATGAAATAGCTATGCAAAAAAGGGAATAATACGTATTTTAAAACTAGGAAATATGTGTTCAAATGTGATGTGTGCATATTTGAACATTTTTATGCACGATGTTACACTTTTACGCGTTCAATATTTGTAGGTCTTCAATAAGTGTTACACAGTACGTGTTTAAATGTGAACACCACCTAAAACACCGGTGTTGGAAACTTAGTTTTGAAAATGGTGTTTAAAATGGTGTACATATTCGAACACGTGTAACACTTATTGAACTCCTGAAGCGTAAAATTGTACTATTGTGGGTAAAAATGTTCAGTGTTAGGCGTCCCTAGTGTTAAAATTCTTATCTTGGTAATTTTATGTCATAATTTATTAAAAAATGCTCACATTGCCACTTTCGATAACATTGTAGTGATTTAAGGTACTTCAGTCGTACGTTGTTGTGTGGGCAATGCGAAAGCGAATTGCGTCTTTGGGAAAATACAGTATCGAGATACGACATTTTGAGAACAGCTATTTCAGGATACAAACTCGGTATTTTAGCAGCAGACAGACACCAGACATTGAGACATTACGAAAGATGTATTGCAAAAACTATTAAAACGTGCTGGTTTATGAGATAAGGATGGAAATCGCCATCACTTTCAAAAGTGCGGAAAGGTTTTTAACAACTCACCAACGAAAAATAGAAAGCTACCATACTATATTAGATATATTGCAATATTATTGTATGAGTACAAAAGGGACCGATTTCTTAGCATTTGGGAGTGAAGGAAAATGAAGGTGGTGGTGGAGAGGGCGGATGACGTTACATCCGGGCCAAACGCCACGGCCGGATCATGGTTGGTGAAGGATTGCCAGGAAACCATGGGGAATAGAGAAGAAATCACGTGACGGGCTGGGTTGGATGCAAACTAGACTTTTCTGCGAATAAATGCGGAGAGACGAACCGGACAGGCTGTGCAATGGGTCTAGGTGGGTGCCCATATGGTTCTATGATGTCGTAGAGTGTGTTATCCTGAAGCGCACAACGATGCCGGTTGATACGTGATGCTCGGGGTAAATGCAAAACTATGATTGATCATGGAAATATAAAATCTGGAAAAACGGATTCTACACCAAATATGCGAAACGGTCCATGGACCTAAGGGGCAACACAGGGTCTCGTCTTGAAGCAAGCATCGAGGCTGATCGCGTGACTTATGGATAGATGCGAAAATGGGATTTTTTCATGAAAAAATAAAATGTGAAACACGGAGTTTACGTCCAAAACGGGGGAAAAACATCCAAAAGGTGGGTCTAGGTGAGTCCCACTTCGTCTATTTGGTGCACATAACAAGTCGAGGAATAGTAGCAAAAGTGGTCATTTTGCAGATGCAGAGTGAGCGATTATGTGCCCATATCTCATCCAAATGCGGCGTACGTTGTCTCGTTTTCAAGTGCTTGGCGTGTAGACGACACTCGGAGTAGTAGCAAAAGCTGAGGTGCGCCGGTGCGTCTTTGAGCGATTGAGGAACCACATCCGATCCAGGTATCTTCTGCAGTCATCATCTGGTATAAATTATTATAATTTATCCCTGGAGATGACTGCATTTATTAGTCGAAACATTGTATCTTCGATTATATAAAAAAAATCACTAGTTATCGTGACAATAAGCCACGTACTTGTGAAATGGATAGAATTAGCGAGCTGTTCCCTACTGGATTCGGTAACTCAGACGCTGTATAGTTAATAGTTAATTCAAAACTTTGAATCTTCGATTATATCCAATATTCATTTATTATCGTGGCAGTAAGACGCGTACTTGTAAATTGGATTGAATTAGCGAGCTGTTCTCGACTGAATTCGGTAGCTCAGTCGGTAGAGCAATTGGACGGTATCCGTGTATTGTTCAATCATATGTCGCCATTTGAAAAGGATTTTGCGCGTGTACGCTATTCTACAATTATGAGAAACTACCCTTGTGTAACCGCCCATTCGCTCTGGACTACCCATAAGCATCTTCGGGCAGTCCAGGATACTGTATCGGCAGCATATTTTGGAACATGTTTTCGAATTTCGATCGCATTTTCCAGGGTCTCGTTGGGATCCCATATCGTCCTGCAAGTGACGCTTTCTCTTCATGACTGGATTTATATAATTCTTGAAAAAACATCGCAAAAATTGGGTCACCATATGTGTTTTTATAATATTAAGAGCTTAACCAAAAATGTACCATTTTCTTTCCGGGGAGTCGGTTTGAGCGGGGCGTCAGAGGGGGGCCGGCTGAAATAGCGGCATGGGCCTCCCTCGGATCACTCCATAGAGAGATTGAACAATTTCTCAGTGATAAAAATAGAGAAACTACAACGTGGGGTGACATACGTACTCATGTGACTACTCAATTTGTGTCCGCCCATGAAGATGAACGATTGAAAGGGGAGCTTGACACTATTGTCCAGAAACCCAGTGAAACAATCAGTGCTTTTAATCGACGGTTTAACCCTACCTGCCCTGGGTGGGGGGCACTTCCCCCCCCCTTGTTGGTTTTTTGCTCCTATCTCCGGAACGACAAAAAATTGAGAGCCGAATCTTCTTGACTTTTTAGATTATCATATTGGGGTCATTCTGAGCCTATTGGCATGACCCTCCGAGCAGGGGATCATGGGTAAATTCAAAATGGCGACCATATGGGATGCATGTTTTCGTCATATTTCTTCAAAATTGTTGCTTTTCTGTATGGAAAAGTTGGTAAAATTTATTTTATTTCATATCAGATTATTATTTACTGATTTATCATGCAGTTTTTGCGAAGAAAAAACAAAAAAATCGAAAATTCTGACCCAAAAATGCTCTTTTTGAAAATGACGTCATCATGGCGGCCATCTGGACTTTTTTTACATTTTCTTGTAGAGCTTGACCCAATGATATAGTGTGGTAAGTTTTAGCGCCCTAGCCTTAGCGATAGCGAAAATATATAGGGGGCACTTTCCGCCCAGGCCCCCAGGATGCGGTACACCCCAAATCGCCCAGGTCAGATAGGGCTAAGGAATTTGCCAGGCCAGCTTATCCTACTGTCTGGGATGATGCTAAACGGTTAATGTTACGAGCATACGTCCGCTCCCTTTTCGACAAAACTGGCAAGGAAAATAGTAATGACAAAACATGCCACAGATTTGGACGAGGCCATGAAGTACGTCGATGAACAGACGGCCAGTGCAGAACAGTTGGCGACCATGAATATGACTACGGAGCATGAACCTATGGAAGTCGGGGCGTCACAAACACTGAAAATGAGGCACAAGGGGCTAGCAACTGCGCACGTCAGGAAGAGAGTGTACAGAGTCGTGCAATCGCGGCGGAGATTCGGCGTTTGTGGGATGAACTCACCCGGCAGATGAGTGTACCGCCCCAGCATACACAGACTGCGCAGGCGCGTGGACAATCACACCAGCGCTGGAGAAGTGGTAACCAGGGAAACGTCAACGGTTTCAAGGTGTGCAAATGAACAGGCGTGAATGTCCTCAGTGCGACAATAGGCCAGTGTGTTTCCGGTGCGGTCAGCCAAATCACATTCAGGCTAACTGCAGAACCTACCTACCAGGAAGATCACGCGCTGTTCGCGGTCGCAAGAATCTCCAAGTGCACGTGGCCCATGACAACCCCCAGAGGCAAGTAAGCTTTCGAAACAATTTCATTCAGAATCAATCGAGAAACGGATGGGGGCCAAGACTGCCAATGTCACGGGCAGG